>JAWNGG020000077.1:770000-1056199 GCA_036937485.2 Tetragonisca angustula | reverse complement strand
TATCTATAAAATATCTAACAAAAATTATCAATCATCATTTTGGTAGTGTTAACAGTCGAAATGTCTATCTTCGTTTCGAATTTATAATATGAATTTCAAATTGATATGTCTAAGAATCATTTCTTTAAAAGTACACTGTCTCATATCTATGAAACAAAAAGTATCGACTAGCCATTTTGACCATTTTGGTAATCTCTAATATCAACTTACGCAGTCGCGTGCAAAAAAAAAAGTTTACTTTACTTTCTAACGTCCGGAGAACCTCGGCGAACAGATTAAAAAACTCGTTCGATCTGCTACCAGAATCCGTGTCGATCGGTGACGAAAGTCACTCCCACAAAAACAAAAAACAAAAAAAAAAAAAAAAAGAAAAGAAAAGAAAAAAAGAGTAATCAATCTGGATAATGCGACCGACGTGCGACTATAAAAAGCAGACGTCCAAGCACTCTCTCCTCTCTTCCTTCTCCCCCTATTTTTTTTCGTCGCGCATTCATTCGTCCGACGACCGCAGACGCGTGAAATTCGCCGGTGCGCGCGAAAGTGGAATCACCCTCGCAATTTGTCCTGGCGCATGGACGCGACGTTAATTATTCCGACGCGCGTGCCGTGTTACAAATGCGCCGAGCGTCGGAATGTTTCACGGCTGCGTTCGGGAATTTCACCTTTCGAAGCGACGCTTCGTTCGAAACGTTTCGAAGGACGAGAATTACCGACTGAGGGGAGGGGATCGTTTGCGTAAGCCTCCTCTCCTCGTTTTCGCCAGTCAGCCTCTTACGCAACAGCGCCGTTAAAACCGAATCGAACGAGGTCTATGTTGGCGTTGCGTTGTAACGATAGATCGAGGCTCGGCAGGTAACGACGAATCGATCCGTCGATCGCGTGGACAACTGTATCACTCGATCTTCGCCAGCGCTCGCAACGAATGGAGCAGTCACTCTGATTAACGAGCAATCGTCATTTGTTGCTGCGTGCGATGGAATTCGCTCCTTTGACACGAGTCAATATGATTTTCCGTGCGAGGCCATTCAGCAGCAGAGTTGCGTTAACGTTTGTAAATTCTTATCAATCGGTTTTGTTCTGCAACGCGATGAAAGGAATTAAATAAGATTCGTTTGATACAAGACACAGGCTAGAACTGACAAAATATATGATTTTTTGTTGAGAAATTGTATAGATGTAAAACAGCGCATTTTTCACTTGGATTTAAGTAATTTTTTTTTTTTTTTTGTAAGATAAATTTCGCAATAACATACACAAAATATTTAAACAGCTTGTACAGTTTATTGTATTATAAATCTTTTACTTTAACATGTCCAATGGAGATTTTACGCTTTAATGATTGGCGATATCCAGTGCTAAGAAGTAGAACTTGAGGAATGAAAGAAATTTCTAGTAAAAAAAAAAGTAAAAAGTACAAGCAAAAATTATTCGAATCTCTGAAAAATACACCTGTTGTGCATCTAAAAAGAAGGAAAAGTTACAGAGTTGAACCGTTTCTGATTGTACCAGTATCGACATCTTTTTGTCATTGTGCCTTTTACGAAATTTCAAGAAACTGCGGCGCATTTATAGCATCGACTAGAACGAACTTTTCATAAACCGATACGATTGTGTCACACAACGATTTCCATTCAATTCGTGCAACCAATGCGTTTAACCATGCCTCGAGAATGCGAAATCGTCCTTCGATTCGTGTACGTCCTCTAGTAGAATTTTTCAAATCCTACCAATGCTGGTAAATTTTAATGTCGGCCGTACTACCGATAAATAGCATTTCCCCATATTTCACTCGCTCCGAAGGAGCTGAAGTTGGCTGGAAAGTTTTAAATTCCAGGTTAGAATTAACCTCTCCCTACAACGTTGGTCCGCAAAACCCCGGTGAATTTTCAACCCGGTGCTCCGGCGATTTAAATCGTTCCTTTAATAAATGTCCAGGGGCGATTCACGGTTTCCGCGGCTCGAGAGAAACAAAAGCTCGGGACCAGGTGGAACAAAAAAAGGTGGTTAATCTTCTGAACTGTTGAGACTATATCTGGAAATTAAGTGAAACGTTTCAACTGAATAAGAGAAACGAACAACGATCGATTATTTCGTCGACACGCCGATATTCGTACATTTGTTATTGCAATTTGAAATTTGCGATTAAAAACATGGAGTCTAAGCAAATATACTAACAAGTACTCTAGTTACTATGCATAAATTACTGCATAATATATTTGTTATACAATATTATGATAATATTATATAATGTATTGTATAATATATATATATATATATATATTGCGTATATTCTTTGTATCTTTGTACTTTTGCATTTCGAAGTATCACACAATCACAAAAATCCGTGGTCCAACTCGAAGGAAGTTAATATAAGATTGATGTAAGAGGAATAGAAAAAAACAGTTAGCTAGAAACGCGCCATCATTCGATTACAGATAATTCGATAGATCTCCAATACGTCGCGCATCGAGCATAGAATCGCGAAGCTGTCTGTTACCGCGTTTAGACGGCACTCGAGTGAAACGTTTTACATAACTGAAAAATCGAAGCGCCTTCCTCTCACTGCTGCCGATCAACTTCTCTTTCACGTCTGTTTTTTTTTCCCCCCTCCGACTCCACTTCTCTGTACACCGATCTCACCTGTCATCATTTTACTCTCAATATCGAAAAAATATTCGTTGACACGTCAAACGGCACGACGTTTATACATTCCTATCCAAAGTACCAACAAAATAAAATTATCAACTGTCGAGCGTTCAAAATTTAGCAATTTATCGACTCAACTTTCGGTGATGAGAAGATTTAACGAAACTAATATTTAGAAAAGAAATTGTAGAAATTGTTCGCGATTGATGTCAAGCGGCCCTGTCGATAATGCAGATGTTTCATTAATATTCAATTAATACAAAACCTGTCGAGAGGGCCATTTACAATTTAACTAGATATTCCGTATCTACGCGAAGTTAGGAAAATTCTTTCGTTCTCAATCTCCAATTTTAACGGTAACATCTTTCCAATCGAGTGATATATTTCTGAAACTCACAGAAATAGAAAATGCCGCACGTCGATGAGCGAAATCGACTTCGTGCAATGGCGATGAATCGCGTACGCAACGTAAACAGCACGTAACGACCGCGGGCAGAAACGCTTCGCAAACCGGCGCAGTTACACGCCGCTCGTCGCGTATAAAACGTGACGCTAATGGCTCGTAAGAATTACTGGACCGGTCCGCGAGCCTGCAACCTTTTGTTTGCCAAGCGACTCCTCTGCCAGTCGTATGCGGATTCTCTCTAATCCCAACGTCAACGCGACATGCGATTGTCATCTGCATACCGCACGCCAACAGTCAACCGGCGCTGGATTACGAAAATAACGAGCGGAATAATGCACCGGGTTTCTCGACTCGAGATTCTCGATTGATCGTAGCTTCGCTGCGCGGTTTATTCAACGGCGTCGTACTTTCTTTTTTCCTTTTTCGTTTTCTTTTTTAATCGAACGTACGAACACACACGGTAGCAGTAAAAGCGGAGAAACCAGTTTTGAAACCGATGGAAAACGCGAGTACACGCTCGGCCAAATGAAGAATGTCGCCGCCGCAAGGAGTACGCAACGCGGGAAAGTGAAAACGACCGGCGCTGGTCAGACGCGCGCGAGAGCGTCTCAAGTAGAATGACCGCGTTCGTAATTCCACCTCTCGCCGAGGAAATTTCTGTGAAAACTGACTCGAACTTTTGTTGAAGGTATGTATAATGCTATCGATACTGGAATTACCGGAAAAATGACAACTGATAATAGAACGATAAATTTAAAATGGTGAAAAATGATCTTTAAAATGGTAATGATTTTATAAAAATGGTAATCATTCTATGAAAATGGTAATTTTTCGTAGAATGATAAATTTCAAATAGTAAAACAATGGTAATTTTTTAATGCTTATCATTTTCAAAAATAGTAATAATTCTATGAAAATGGAAATTTCAAATAGTAAAAAATGGTAATTTTCAATGATTATCATTGTCAAAAATGATAATTGCGATTTTGGAAATTCGAATGACATTTTGTAAAATGTAAGGAGCAATAGCTTGTTCTTTAACTTTCCAAATACAATTTCATACTTTAGCCAATAATGTTTAATAGTATTAACAATTGGCCCAAATTATTCTTGAATCAATCGTCGTATTTGTATAATCCAAGAATCCTGCGACGAAAATTAATTGTAAATTCGAAACGACGACTGACAAAAGCCTGCGCGAACTAGTGAAAATCGGTTGCGCAACAATTCCGACTCGTTCTGGACAACGATGCAAGCATCAACGCAAGCGTGTCGCTGAAAAAGACGTCGCAGGTGGAAAGGAGGATTGCGAATTCGAAGGATATCGGGTTCGTACGGTGGAAAGTAAGAGGTGCCAATGAGCTGTCGGCTTTCTCACGACTATACCGTGACCATCTTGTGTGCTCGAGTTCTCAGCGATTCTTGTCTGTACGCGAAGTAATAGTTCACGGTTCACACGGAAAGGAAAAAATCGCATTTCAGATACATGACAATGTAACGAAAATCATGTCATGTGACCGAACGTGATCGAAAAGATGACGACAGGGGAATCTCAACGAAAGCGAGACTACCCACGCGATGTACGTAAATATACACTTTTGAAAATCTGATTAAATTAAAATGATTAAAAACTCTCTTAAAAATAAAACTGTAAAATTGTTTCTCTACATGTAGACTCGCATTTTTTATTTATTTAAAATGGGACAGTTATAGTAGAGTTAACCCTAGTTCGCAGCAGTTTTCATCGTATACAGATAATCTTGTAATCAATAATAAAATAATTTATTTATAAAAAAAACTGTATGTTTAAAGACGAACTTGTAAATTCTCTCGCTCATTGTCAGTACTAAACATT
The DNA here is from genome assembly GCA_036937485.2 of Tetragonisca angustula. Classification (NCBI taxonomy): domain Eukaryota; kingdom Metazoa; phylum Arthropoda; class Insecta; order Hymenoptera; family Apidae; genus Tetragonisca; species Tetragonisca angustula. The sequence continues at coordinate 1,051,292 of JAWNGG020000077.1, read as the reverse complement.
CAAAGTTTCTGATAATTTTAAGCACTCGAAGGATTAAATAACCGAATGAACGTAAATCGGCAGCACACGCGTCAGTAGATCGCGAACGTCTTGTTCAGACAAAAGCGCCGGGAGAACAAATTTACTCGTCACGGGGTGCGATGATTAACCCGTCAAGGTATCCGAGTATATCGAAAGAAGAGGATCTATTTAAACGTGGAGGTCTTTCGGAACAGGTCTCCCTCCAGAGGAGGCAGAATACCTGGAATCGGATTAAGTTAACGCTGAGTGACAATCTCGAGTAATAGCTGCGGAGGAAATTGAGTAACTATGCAAATTTCTCCTTTCCTATCCTTCTCTCTCTCTCTCTCGCGCGCGCGCTCTCCTTTCTCATGGAAAAGCTTGCGCAGATCCTGCAGGTCAGTTAAATCGTAATAACCGCGAAACCAACAGGTCGAGCGAAAATGTGGTAAGAAACGCTGCAATTAAACTTCTACTTGATCAACACGACAGTACCAGGCTATAAGGCTATAAGCTAGATTTTTCTATATTACGTACAGTGTAATAACGCTTTTATTACTCCGACGACTGTCGAGATTATAACGTTGGTGAGTATTATACAAAATTGCAAGTTACACATTGTGTGTATCACTGTACTTTTAGAACTGCTGGACAGAAACGTCATTTAGTCAAGTTGAATTTTTCAGTAAAACCAATTAAAATCGGAGAATATCAAGAGTGTGTACGTGAATTCATCTTAAGAATTTTCTTTTCAAACGAAAAAAAACTGTAGCGTTCTCTAGCTCAGCTGTGAAGATAGAGCGCAAGTATCTTCGTTACTGGCAGAAAACATCACAACTATACTAAATTGAATTATACGTAACGAATTTCACAGTGAAAAAAAAATGAATAAGACACGTCGAGCCAAGTTCTCATTGCTGCACGTAGCCATTCTAATAATCGCTTGTGAACTCTGCGTCTCACTTAAATTTCTCTCACGTTTTTATTTTCGTGTGCAGAATTTAATATACTGCTACAACAAATATACAACAGTATACAAATATTTCTCCATAGTCACCATATGTATCGATGAACACTGTGTTAAACCCTTTGTCTTCTGTTTAATTCTCTGTCTTCAAATCGTCTCTATCCTTTCTCGTCTCCCTCTCGTCTCGAATAATCCAAACTCCTCCAAATCCATTCAGAATCAAAATCAGAAGCTGTTGTCATCCTCGCCGTGAGAGTAAGGATGATCTCGTCAAACCCTTCGATATCAAAAAGTTTTCAATCGTCGCGCGTAAAAGCTTCGTTAACGGGCGGGGTTGACGTCCAGTGCGTATTATGCGGGCTTTTTCGGTGGCTGGTACGCGGGAGGCCGACCGTCAGCCTAGCTCGCGGCGCGGATGGCAATTTAAAAGCGCACGCCGGCCGAGCTTTCGAGATTTTAACGCGACTGACGACCCCTCGCGAGTTCTGATTAACCCTCGGATCGATGCCACTTTGCGACTCCGATCTGTCGCCTGTAATCGCTTTCAGCGGCCGGTTCCTCGATTGTCCGCCACTCTGCACGTCGCGCTACGTTTCAAATAGTTTGTTACGTATTATTATAATGAAAAATAGTTGAAATTTACAGCTCTTTGTCTGTATAGATGTTGTTTTTTTTTTATTTAAATTTTTTTTTTATTTATCTTCGTCGATACAGATTCTCTCCATTACGAATCTCTCCATCCTTTTGCAAATCAAATTCATTATCTCTACGCGAGTGACTTTATTATCTCTACCATATTTTCTATTATTTCACCTATTATTTCGCTATATATTTCAATGATGAATTCCATTGGAAAAGTTTTTTCAAAAATTAAACTCTGTGCAGGGAATATTGAAGACTGATCCTTCATATCATGAACATTTAGTTATTAATTATTCTGTTGCAACCATCACTTCTACAAATTGTCATAATTATGACATGTACAAATATGAAACTACCTAGCGACAGACGAATCGTTATGGATGACTCTACATATGTGTAAACATTTTTAATGATTCATTTTATTTTAATTTTATGTAATTTCATTTTATTTTTCGTTTAAACATCATCAGATGTATATATTCCATTACATGTTTCGGAATAATAACTTTACGTCGAGTTTTATTTTTATTACAATAGCTTAAGAAAACACATTTGAGAAAAAATTCGATTTGCAAAAAGGTGACTATGGTCTGCGAAAAAAATTCATTTGGAGTGCAAAACCTGTACATGTTGTACTTGTATTTTAATTTTTAGAAAGTAAGCTTCCTTTCCACTTCTTTTTAGAGGGAAAGATTCCAGATCGTTTTCTGAAAACTTTTTAATTTCAATGCTGGGATTTATGATGGAAGTTTAACCCCTCCGAAACGACGACATTAACCTCGATGAAGTTAATCCGTTCCGAAACGCTCTCGAACTGAAGTTTAGCACCCAACAGAACGATTTAAGTACAGGAACTTCGATGTAAAAGCAGAAGCGTAAAATCGATTTACATATTGATTACTATGCACTGCATTCGCGTTCCAAGCTCTCGTATCAAAGATCAACAAAGTAATAAAAGAAACGTATTTCTAGCTTATTACGACAGAGTATGTAATGGCTGTTTCATACGAGTGGATTCAAATATTTTTCAATTCCAAATCAAAATGGTTATTTTCAAATAAAATAGCATCGCGTATGTTTCCAATACTAAATAGAATTGTTATAAAAAAAAAAAAACATAAGATTCTACACTTTATCAATAACGTGAAAGTGTAACACGTTCTCCTACGATTTTGTAGCTGTGAAAACTCAAGTGTAAATCGATAACGTTTATTAAACGCGTGACGTTTTCAACGCTCGGTATCGGCCAGGCCGCATGTAACGCAATAGCAGAGCAAAGCCCGGCTTAACCGTTATTAAATACTGTATGGACTTACTATATTTTACCAGTTCTGACCATACACACACACACACACACGATGCACAGCAAACGTAGTTTCTGTCCGCGGTAAAAATGCCGGCTAATCGCTCGAACTAGCCAAAAGAACACGAACTAGCGACGCTTTCGCGTTGAATACATTCGTTCGACCATAGGCGATGGTATTTCGAAATGGTGTTCACGCGAGGAAAATGTTGCTCGATATGTGCAAACGTTGCCGTGCTTCGTTTCGATGAAAACGAAAACGCCCCGTGAGATTACACCTCACCGACGAAATGTAAACTTTCAATTAACGAGCCGCTGAAAGGAAAACGAAAATTGCACGCGCAATGAAACCACTTGAGCAAAAAGAAGAACAAGTAGAATCAACTTCCGGGGCAACGTGTTTCCTTCTTCCGTGTAGTAAGATCTCTCTGCATTTTAATAATAAATCGTCGAATGAAACTCTGAAATGGAACTGCAACTTTTCGTATCGTTTCGTTCGATTTCTTTCCTCTCTCGAAAAAGAAAAATCTGCTCGTTAGAAAATTCAGGAAATTTCAAACTATTTTGCACTTCACGAGCCTACGACGTGTTTATCGCTTCAGCTTGTTCCATCGATCCATCGATCGTCCCCTCGTCATCTCTTTCTCTCTCATTTTCTGTTCAACTTTGTTATTTATTTTCTCTACGACCGCTCGATACCGTTTGCAACGAGAATACGCGCGGCCACCGTTCGAAAGCTAAATAGGAAGCGAAACAGAAATAGAGGAAGACGTGGAAAAGGGGAGGGGAGGTAGATAAGCTGCCGATATACCTGTACGATTTCAACGAAATCGCGATACAGATACGATATCAGGCCAAACTTTCTGCGTGGAAAAACAGACGAAACAGGCCGAGTTTTAATAGTCACCGGGGCCGCCGGTTCGTCTGGGTATTTCCGGAGTTCTCATTGTTTCCGAGTATACACGGAGGAACCGAGGCACCACCACCGGCTGGCTGGCTGGCCGTGCAACCAACCAGTAATCCGTCAGATGTTTGCTGCCACGCGAAAACTGGATATTCGATGTGTATTCCCCCGTCGGCAGCTCTTTTCGGCTGCACGCTGCAGCAAACCTTCCCTTCCCTCCCCTCCCCTTTGCGAATATTTTTGTTCCAGGTCGGGGAACACGAAGCGGCCAGACGCTGTTCCTTTCGACGTTTTCGCCGAATTTCGCCGATACGCCGGCCCGGAATTTTAACGTGAAGGCATTTAGCAGAGAAAGTTTTCGGAGGTGAGTTTCAAAAGTTTCCCTCCGTACCGACGGGGGACCGAGTTTCGCTATCGTTGTTACACCCTCCTGCGCGAAAACGAAATATTTCTCGAGCGTGCGCCGCTGTTGTCTTGTTTCGATAGAGAAAGCATTTCCTCCCGTTCGTACTCGCCGTTTCTACCAATTTTTAATTAAATTTCTCTTTACAGAAGAATAAATGTTTGCTACAATAAAACAAGATTGCTAGGCAATTGTTAATACTGCTGGCCACCTGGTCAATGTCAAACAGCTTGCTCGATTTTTATGTCGCGTAGCAATACAGAATCAAACCCGACGTAAGAATTTCCCCTAATTGTATGCACAATCGTAATCTCTGACTTAATCAAGGGTTTCTCTCCTTTTCATTCGTTTCTGAATCTCTCTTTGTATAGTATCGCACAATCTTTTCCACTGAGACAACATGAAAATACCAGTATAATAAACGAGAATAAATTTCAAAGTTCAGCTTGATCCTCTTCCGTTCTGCCGTCCCGCACGATCCACGATAACACATCGCGGCGATAAATGTCGTCAGAGAAACTAGGTGAACTTTCACGGGAGCAAGGCTCGTTGGAATGGAGATTCGATCGAGTCGAGTTTCCGCGCATCTCGCGATGCGAAGGTCGAAAAGAATCGGAAGCCGTTGCAGCGATGCACAGGGGATCCGCCTAATTGCGTTAGACTCCGTAAACCACCGGTGTCGTTTCTAAGTAGCTGCAGGCGTTCTAAGGTTTTCTCCCGGCAACGTCGTCTTCGTCTCTTCCATCTCCGGACGTTTCAATCGGCGTCCACGATACTCTTCCCCTCCCTGCTTTCAATTTTCTGTTCCTCAACGACGAACACGCAACGTCGTATCGCTTCGAAACCCCTTCCCTCATTTTTTTGAATATATTTACGTCGATTAATATAAAAATTCCACGAAACGCTAACCTCAAACATTGGAACTTTGTGTAGAAATGCTTCTGCAATTGGACTTTTCTGGATAACACTGATTTTAGTTTAATGAAAGAAGATGATTAATATCGATCCTATGTCTTAGTGAATATTCATTTTTGTTAATTATCAATGTACTGAATCTCTTGGTCTACGAAATTAATCTTGTTCCATTCTCATTTAGTTCCCTTTGATTTTTGATTTTGATTCCTCGATCGTTCAACATCTCAAATCGGTCATCGTAACAGTCAACGTGTTTCAAATATCTTTCGCATTGGTTACAAACTTCACTGATATAATCATACTAACCGCAATAGCCCGATCTCAATGAAATTTCGAAGCAAATTGTACTCACGAAGGGTTTCGCGGATGGAATACTCGTGATACTTTCACGATCGTACTCGTGAGGGTACAACAATGAAAGTGTTCGACGATTAATCACACTTGCTCCAATTCGTACGCGGCGACGTACATTTCCTGATCTATAGACGAGACAAAGAGTTGCACATTCCGAGCGATTGCCATGCTCAATTGACTCCGTCGCGTCGATATCAAGCACTTAAGATAAATACGACCGAGTCCGTCAGACTTCGCCCCGTTTCCTCGATGTAATCAACCGCGTCGATTTCCGCGCGATTCACGAGACGTCCGCTCGATCGACGTTTCCAACGACCGTGTCTCTCGTCACAACATCGAACACAGCTCTGGTCGGAATTTTGCAAACGAATCCATCGTGGAAACTTTAACTGATATTTTGACAAATGTACGAACAATTTCTGGTAAAAAGTGTCGAACTTCCACCTCTTTTCTTCTGTCATAAATTAATATCGCTGCGAAGCAAACAGGACCTTTGTTCTGTTAAACTGTTAATAAACGACTCGGTATTTCCCCAACGAGAAACTTCAAACACGACCACTGAGTTTAAACAAGTTGGCAAAGAGAGATCGATTCTAATTTTCAGTTGCGATCCTTTGGCGTGCGAAACATGATTATAATTTACTTGTAACCGAAGAGGAACTTTGCACGGAAGTCAAACTTCGCGATATTTCGTAATTAACGAAAGACTCTGCCTCCGATATAAAATTACATCCGAGATGCTTCGATATCTCGATCTTAAATCGGCCTAAGTAAGAGAGAAATAAGGTAAGAGAGTTGCGTCGCGGTAAACAAATAAACGATCTGCACGAAGATATAAATTATCTTCGAGGTCCAAAATTTTCCCAGAAATAAAACATCGCGTGAAAGTACCGAAATCGAAGAAATTATATGAGATCTGATCGATTCAATCAAACGTCTCAGGACAAATTGCAAATTTTTCATACCGTGATATATTAACGAGTACTCGCAAGTGATGTCGCTTTTTCTTTTCTCGAATTCAATAGACATTGCCATCTAGTGACAATAATTTAACTCGATCTGTCCACTTGCTTAACAGGGAAATCAACAGAGTGAGAGAGTGGAGCTCGTGCACGTCGAGGAAATTTCAATGTGGTGGGGAGATCGATGCAGTGGAGGGGGTGGCGCTAGTAGTCAGGAAAGTAGGCAGCAAAGGACCGCCAGTTAGCCACTTTTGATTTAACTATTACAACATAAACTATATTCTAGTTAAATATGTTGACATTTAATGTAATTATTGTTAAATTTTGAAAAAAATCTGGACGAACGTTGAAAGAATAGAAGAGCAAAGTGTATGGATAAATTCCATATTAGACCAAATTTGATGCTTTGTAAGTTTCGAAAGTATAACAATGCCATTAATGCTGTTTATGCTGGTTTATCCTAAAATTTCAGAACGGCGATTTCAATCTTTTCGAAGGTATAAAATCTGGAAGACCTGTTTGTCTTTACTTCAAAATCATCGTCATTTTAGGAAAAAGAGAATAGAAAGTTTATTAGAGAGATGGGCGAAGATTATCAATAACGATGACTGTTATATTACAGATTAAAACTGTGTTAATTCTTAAATAAAATAAAATTTTGTGTACCGTGGTATCGAAAAACGATACCCCTAATATATTAAATTATTGAAGTAATATTAGGGTACCCCTAATATCTTAATAACTGAAACGTCTCTCGAGATATCCAGTAGATTAAAAAAAATGCGAGAGCTTCTTGCAAAGGCACGTAAATAGTCAGGACACATCGTTCGAACACGTCCAACCTGTCGATAGACAAAAACGTGTCGCTCGATATCTCGAAAACGAACTCAGCTACTCGACTGGTATTTCTAAACGCGATTTTTAGCCAGCAATGTTATTTATGGCGACGAATTTTCGATCTATGATATACGTAAAATGTTGGCCGCTGGCTGGTTTTCGACTGGATCTCCGCTACGTGACCAGACTAGATGATTTAGTGGACGATCCAATTAGACTTCCAATTTGCGCAGAAAAAGTGCACTTTTTTTCTTTTAACTGAATCTTTCTAATATCGAATGAAATGACGATCGTGTCAGACAGATTCTAAATGGTGAAAAATTAAAATTGGCGAGATCTTTCGTGTTTTTGTTTCCTGTAGATCCTCAAAAAAATTTTATACAATATATAATTTATTCATTACAGTGAGAACAACTGTGGATAATTTAAACTTTGTAACGAAAAAAAAAAATTAATTAGTCATTGATACAGCTATGATCCTCATCATACATTCATTTTTGGCAAAAAATGCACTTTTATTTAAAAAAAGTACCAGTCATTTGAAGGTTGTATATTGGTAAAAAATTAGTGGAACTTCTTCGACTGTACGACCTTTACGACCAACGATATCTACATTTAGAGGCACTAAAAAACTTATTTCAACGTCAGAATTCCCTACGGTACCAACGAGAGACTTTACAGCCCGTTAGCAGGCGCCTAATGGCGCCCAAAGTATCGAAATGTCCCTGGTCGAAATGTAGGTCGACAAAATGAGAAGTTTTTCGTCAGCACGTTTTTCGTCAACTACATTCCCCGGAGGAAAAAATTCGTTAAAATTCCTTTGATTAAGCTGCCGACCGAGATACTCGAGCTTCAATCAGGATTTTCAATGGCCTGTGGTGGATCAACGATCGGGCAGGAAGTGACCGATACAATCCACTCGTGACTCGTGTCTTTGCCTATCCTTCCCACGGAAGACTCAGTAAACTCCATGGAAATTCGCGATTTATAATAAAAATATTACGAACTCTTCTGGTAAATTTGTGTATATTTTGTTTGGAAAATTCGCAGATGCAAGAAATATTGAAATGCGCATAATGTTCAATAGATAAGTCAGTTTTCTTCGACGATTAAAGCATAAAATTACCGACGATTAAAGCATAAAATTTATATCAGAGAAGTAAAAAAGATAAGAAAATTTTATAATGTAATAGCGTATGCATGTTCATTTTATTCGTTCCACGAGAAATCATTTAAATCTCCAAAAAGACACCGTTTTGCGTGTATAAAATATCTGAACGAAAATTACAAATTGTTATTTGAAAATTTGATCAGTTTTGGTAGTTTTCGTGTCAATTGCTCTTCAATTAAGTTTCTTTCGATTAAATCAGACTTTCACTGTCTTCATAAATAAATATAAAATTGCAAACATTTGCAATCAACCAGCAGTCCATTTATTAGCAGTCGTCATTTTGCCAATCAACGAGCAGAAAGCGAAAGTCAAATTGTATTTTCTAGGTGTTCGCTCTTTACCGTTTGCAACGGCGATCAAACGCGCGTCTCGTTGTCGCGAGAATTAATTACACGAGGTTCACAAAGGTCAAAATTACTTTATGGCACACCGAGATCCCGCGTTAGAAGTTCACCGTCTACGGGTGGTTTGAAGGGGATGTGTGTATCTCAGAATACAAGTTGCGAGCGAAAGCAGTTTTCGAGACAAATTGCGATTCGTGAGGTGAACGCTCCGCTGAGAGTCACGCGGATCTTCAAATATTAACCAGCTAAATTGTAAAGCAACCAAGAGGCGTTCAGACAAATACAAATAGCACGGTGAGTTAATTTCCTGTGCAAGGAGATACGCAACGGCTAATTGTAATAAATTCACCGAGAATTTCCAATCTATCCACGTTAACTCTCACGTACGCCAGCAAAATACGACACGGAGCGAAAGTAAATTTAAGGACGTGTCGAATTGAAATTGTTGTTGAAATCCAAAGTTTGATTTGAACTTCCCGGGAATAAACTGAATTTATAAAATCTGTCGATTGGCACGAGCAATGGGAAGAGTTACCATTTTGGCGGAAAAATAGCGGAAACAGCAATGAATATTTTATGTAATGTATATAAAATGGACTGAGCATTCTGTCGTAATGATTTATAATTAAATTAAGTTTCATCGTTCCCTAAATATATATATATATATTTACATCAGGAGATAAATTTAAAAAAAATATATATTAGTTAAATTTAAAAAAGGTATATATATATATAAAATTTTGAAAAATAGGCATTTCAAACACAGTGAATCGCACATATATATATATATTCGCGGATTCTCGATTCAGGGGAACATATATTCGTCAAATTGGCACCCGACAAATCGGTAGAAATCAATTTCGCGGAAAATCACCGATTCAGCTGCGGTCTCGCGTTGATCGACATAACAGAAAGAAATAAAAAGTCGCCTCCACGAGAAACGGTTCTTGGCGACGCGGCCTTCTGTAATATCTTTCTTTCCGCTTATATGCATAATCGATCGTATTTTCCCTCCCGCGAGTATGAAAAGTTACCCGATGAAATCGCGATGGAATTTATATTTGGAACTTATATTTGAAATTTATATTCCCAGCTATCTGACAGCCATCCAACCGTTCTATACGTTTTCAACTTTCGAAGCGTCAATTTCTTAAAATACTGCTATTAGCGCTATCACGCTACAGTTGCTATTAATGTTAAAAAAAAGAAAATGAACAAATTAAATTTAAATAGTTTCAAGGCGAGCTTTTATTATTACTAAAAAAAAAAATTAACATTCTATATAAGCTTCACCTTTTCAAAGTTAACTCCAAAATTCTTAAAACACTGCTATTAGCGCCATCACGCTATAATTGCTATCAATGTTAAAGAAAAAAAAAAATGAATGAATGGAATTTAAATAGTTTCAAGGCGAGCATTTATTATTACTAAAAAAAAAAATTTACATTCTATATAAGCTTCACCTTTTCAAAGTTAACTCCAAAATTCTTAAAACACTGCTATTAGCGCTATCACGCTGTAATTGCTATCAATGTTAAAGAAACAAAAATGAATAAATGGAATTTAAATAGTTTCAAGGCGAGCATTTATTATTACTAAAAAAAAAAAATTTACATTCTATATAAGCTTCATCTTTTCAAAGTTAATCCCAAAATTCTGAATCACGAAAGGAAAACACCACGCAATGGGAATAACAAGTAGAGGTTCGTGATAAACAAGGTACAAGGAGCATTTGCGTGATTGTTTGGAACTAATCTGCGAGCATAGAGCATAATAGTGAGCGACCAACCGGGATTACAAATCTCTTACTAGTTAAACAGATACTTAACATGTAACACACGCATCACAAGAGACATAAAGAGATGATACCAGAGAAAAGAGAACTCTGGTATCTTTGAATTAAATGTCGTTGATAAGAACGTGAAGCTAGATTACTAGATACAACGTGAGTTGACCGTCGTTTGATACGATCACTCGAGCCACGAGCGTAAAAAATCCTTCACCCTGATTAGCTTCGTCAACTCGAGTCAAACCACCCACAGACTTTCAATTCCACGTTCTAAGAATAACAGACAGGTGTTATCATTGAACCGTCAATGAGTCGGATTCGAATCGTACAAGACGAGGAGAAGGCGACCGACACGTCGTAACTGATACACGATTGATTTCAGAGGAAGGTCAGGATCAGGCAGCACAGCCAGGTATAATTAATAACTTCAGCTCTGATCGAAGAGGAAAACGAGAAAAAGCGACGAGACAGAGGGAGAGCTTGACTGTCGGGAGTATTAACGATGAGTGGTATCGGTGAAAAAGAGCAAGAAAACAGCTCTCGACTGGAACGACGATCGCTGCGGTTTGAATGTCTCTCGGAGCGAGCGTTGGATTACGACGATCGTTCTTACAACTTCGACAGCCTACTATCGCGTTACCAACTTCTGAGAACGTAGACAGCACGACGAGGCGTACCCACCTTTTTCTTTTCTTTTTTTTTTATTTTTCTCCCGACCTTCTCTCCTTGAAAAGCGAGCCTGCAATCTCCTTGACGACACGGCAATGAGTAAATCGTACCTGTCGTGTAAAACCAACTTCAAAGCCAGCAGAACAACCAGAAGAAAAAAAAAAAAAGAAGAAAAAGCAAAGGCTCGCGTAGGTATATGCGTACGTGTCCAACACGGGTAAGATTTTTAATTCCTTCGAAGGCTCATTTAATGAATGAACACGTAATTTAACCACGTAGATTGTATTAATTTGAAGAAAGAAAGAAAAAAACGATGTAAACTGGGACAAGAAATACATAATATTGATCTACTGAAATACTGTTTCTGTGAAATATTGTATTTGTGCTCTTTCAGTAGTATATAACCGTATATACACGGATCAGGCACAGTAGAGGCAGACATATACGTAGGTACAGGATCATCGTTTGTTCAGAACGTTAACTATTGGTACTTTTCTGCTTTGCTCTCTACTCTCGTTGAACATTAGTATCTTTCCCTAGTTTTCTAGTAGTATAGCCGTGCCTGTGCAGCCAAGCATGGTAAACGGACGCGCGCAGCTACACGAGCCGTTTACTTCGAAAGTGGCGTAAGTCACTTTGTTCTTAAATCGAGATATTTAAAGGTTTTTGCGTGCCTAGAAAAAGTTGATGCTAACTTTCGAGAAGATTTACTTGCGTTTGTTACCTCGGGTAAACTACACTATTTCTCTCGTTACAAATAATTTCGCACGGACGTCAGTTAACGGATCGCCATTTTTTTTCATTACGTTGCAGAGCGACTTGTGCCACTTTCGAAATAAATAAACGGCTCCGTAAATGGCCAATTCTTGTTGCTGCTCTCCTGCTCTTCACTCTCAAGAACATAATTATATTTCCAAAAAAGAAAAAAAGAACAACTCAACCGTACGACAATAAATGTATTAACCTACTCAAACCAGACCAGCAAAATCCATTTCTCCGACCACTCAGCGAGGAACAAACGACGCTCGTTGGATCAACCTCTACGAATCTCGTTTCTACCGCGTTTTTCACGCAGTCAGGTGAAGAGGCGCAAGCTCCAACGAATCAGACGCGACAGCAACGGCATTGAAAAAAGAAAAAAAAAAAAAAAAACGCGCGCCCGCGAGACGCCACTTTGACGCGGAGGATCGTTGCGCGATTTTTTTCCATTCGTCCTCTCGCGACCACTCTTTCTCTCTCTCTCTCTCTCTCTCCTTCTCTGTCTCTCTGCACACGCGGGTTGCCATGCACCAGTGGCGAACAATCGAGCGCGGTCCGACGCAAGCAGGCCTCCTCTCCGTGTGTTTCCCGTTCTCCCCCGTTTCTCGCTCCACCTTTTGCCCGTTGCTCGGCGCGAATACGCGGCCACGTGACGTCGCGAGCGCAGAGCCAGGTGATGGTGCTCGAAAGCACAGCGAGGCTTTGCGCGGAATGTGGGTCAACCGAGGCGCGGTGCGTGCACCTCTCCGCCCCCGAGAATCAGGAAAGCCCACCACCCCACGACGAAACTGCTTCGATATATTTTTCCAACGGGCTTTTCTCTCCCCCCCCCCTCTCTCTCTCTTCTCTCTCTCGCAGAAACGGAGAACCGGAACGCGCGTTTCAATGCGGGTTTAACTAGGAATACTTGTCGGGGAGAACGAATTTTCCAGTTCGCCTTCGCGTTCTCAACTTGCCTGGGAACCCGGCCCCTCATCGACTTGCTCGCACGGCCCTTGTTTCACGGGACCGTGAGCGTGGAACAGAGTTGGGAACGATATCAAAGATTTAATCCCTAAGGCAACTTGGGCGAAATTCAAGCCGCGTGGCGAACTTTCGTTTTCCTCCGGTAGTGTCTCAACGAGAGAGTCCTGGAATTATTGTAGATTTTTTGGAAGAATGTGAAACGAGTGAGATAAATATAATCGACTGATGGTACTACGATGTGTAAACATACTGTTCACAAAAATCGGGGGATACTTCAAAATAAATATGAAGCGATAAGAAAAAGAAGGATTTGAGTTTCTTTTTTTAATTAAACAAGAACATCAGAAAAGCGACTGGTCATTGGAAAAAAGTCAAATGCTTCTTTTCTCATCGCTTCATATTCATTTTGAAATATCCCCTAATTTTTGACCGATCCAAAAGATCTATCTCGCGTTTAGATTACACAGATTTATCCTGTTGAGCAGCTCCTCAAGTGAATAGAAGAAATTAAAGAAATTAATTAAGCGGAGGCGATCCAAGTACTTTCCCTTCCACGAATCCACTTTCACCCTTCCAAGAATCTCGCGGCCGAGACGAAAACTCGAAACACGATCTCTCTGGATACGTTCCAAGCTTCGCGCGTTCACTCGCGCGATTTTATAACGAAACTCGCAAACACTCGAGCACGCTCGTGCAAATACGCGGAGCGCGTAATGGTCGGATAATTCGAGACGCATGGCGCGCAGCGTCGATAAACAGCCGGCCTGGTAAATCAGGAAAATCGACGATGTGTTGAATAACGAGGGGAGAGGCGAAATTACATTCGCAGCTAGGCTGTTTTAATTTCGCAATGTCGACGCGGCAAAAAAGAGAGAGAGAAAAAAAGAGAGAAAAAAAAACACTCGGCATACGCGAATCGGCTGATAGCAAATCCCCTGATAGCACGGCGGCGAACAATGCTGGTAGGTGGCTGTGCATGTTGCTTGTACCGCGTCACGAGTCTCAAGGAGAGAGACAGAGTTCCGCGGAAAATAATAAAAAGAGGAGACGAGCGGGCACAATGCGGGGCTGGAGAGGAACTCGCGAAACAGAGACTCGCGAGTCCTCGACAAAGGGGCCGTGGTCGTGGGAATGACTAACGAATCGCGGTTACGTGCACAATTTTAATACCATTAATATCCGCACGATAGCTAACGAGATCGACGTGGGGCTGGGAAACGCGGCCGGTTGTTAATTTTCTTGAAATATGTCGGATCCGCGGCGCGGAAACGGCAGGAATTGAGAAACGAGCGGGACCAGAGATGGAAATGAGAAAAATAAGAGGAGAAATGAACGATAAAAGTGAGTGAGAGAGAGAGAGAGAGAGAGAGAGAGAGAGAGAGAGAGAGAGAATTGACGTAGGGAGAGAAAAATGGGGAATCTTCCAGAAACTCGAGGTCAGACGTTCGTTAATTGCAGTTAATTAGCTCGTTGACGTGAATTGTGCATAATGAAGAAGAGACGCTATTGCGCAAGCTGGCAGAAACGAATTGAGGTCATCGGTGCATATTCTCGGTGCATATTCACGGGAGAAGAGAGGCACTGCAAGTTTGATATTTTGGTATTAATGGCGGAGTCAGCGAGGCGGGTAATTCTGTTACACACGTGTACACACACGGAGTAAAGATAAACGGTACTTGCATGGTAGACGCGACTGCGATGAAAATGCAACGAGTGGTAAAACGAGGTAGCGCCCGACTATTTATACCACCGCGTAATAACGATTAATTCCCACCTGCGATTTCTTGATTGTTGGTACTGCAATTTGAGAAATTCTGCTTTACCAACTGCTACCAAGTAGCACGAATCAGTTACCTATTGCGAGTAACGGTAGAGTTACCTACGTTGGGCAATAGCGATTCCAATGAGAATATTACAGGGAGTTTCCTTACCGATTTACCGACACTACACGATTTGCTCCCAAAGAATGCTCGCAAATTTAGATAATCCTCCAAGAATATACAATGATTCTGTTTCAAGCAAATAATTCTTCCAATATCTTCTCGTAAAAGATAACGTGTCTCTCGATAAATGAAATACCGTCTGCAAATGCATCAACGCTTCCTTTTTCCCACGCAATCTTTATTCAATGGACCAGCAGGTCTCCTCCCTTTTACTTCAGCAATTTTCACCGAGCTTTTAATCTTCGCCTGGACGCAAACGCCGAGATAAAGGCAGCACGAAAGGGCATAATGTACGACGTAAGGAGACGAACGAGTCGTGTAACGACGTGGGCGTACCGTCTCGCCCCCGCAGCTCGAACATCACAGTTCCAAGATGAAGAAGAGAAAGAAGAAAAAGCTAAAGGAGAAAAGCACCTTTCTTCGTCCATCTTCTTCTCTCCCTTCGATTCACCTTGCGCGACCAGGGCAGAGAAACGAGACGGATACAGGCTCGCTCGTGCATGCATCGAGTCCACCACCAGGTCTATCGCGTGTTGGAACGAAACGAGAAGTTGGAATAAATTGGGAAGGTTCCCTCAGAGGAGAGACGAACACGCCTCGTCATCAGGCACGTGCTGGTCCGTTCCGCAAACCGGTTCTCGATTCACCACTCGACCCGCCGTCGTTTTTATCCTCCGCGCCGGGTTCACCATCGATCCTTGACGAATTATCGTTGCCGGGGCCGACTGCCTTCGCACAGAAAAACGAAATTACGAGCGAACATCGAGCATACACCGAGTCCGCGCGAATTCATTTCTTTTTTTTTTTTTTTTTTTTCTTCTTCCACCGAGGGTTATACAACGAACGGCACACGATATCCACACGTTTTGTCCCGAGCGAAATACGCCGAGCTGTTACGCTGATCAAAGCGCGCTTAGGCGAGTCGTTCGAAGAGAATCCGTGAAACGAGACTCGTACGAGTGTTAATTAACGACGCGGCAGGATGCTTTTGCAATTAGAACGCGCGAGCGTGTATCGCGAAGCGAGAGAGACTACAGCAGTGTTGGAGCGCGTACTACAGCGCCGACGTTCGCACGATTCGATACGTTCGAGGAGCGCAAGTTGAGCGAAAAACAAGCTTCCTCTTTTCACGAAACAAAAATCTCGCGACAACTCGCGACTCGATCGCAGCCAACCGACGCTGTTGAAATGGGTCGAGTTTCAAGCGCGAGTTTATAATCATCCGTTGTACTGAAAGGGCTCATTGTTACGGTCCAATTAACGTTCGAAGGTCGAACGTTAGTCTTCGCCAGTTTTCGGCTAATTCCGCGACGGCGATATTACGTTTGCTCATATTAACGCGTATATAACGAACCATTTACCCGTACGCCCGTAATTACCTGTCAGTCGGCTCAACAACCGATTCTCCTTTCTCCAAACTTCTCTTTGCTACTCTGACGCAATCTTGTGAAACACTCTCTGCTGCTATAGGGAGCAGTCGGGATAATCGAAAGTCAACGAATATACAGAGAAACCGTTGGTTAATCCATTATTCTTTATCTGCCTCGCGATGGTCTTTCGAATGATTTCGCTCTTCTGCTCTGGAGAATCCACATTGAACGCATTTGCATGCACGAGTAAAAAACCACCCACTATGAGAATCGCGCGCTTTCGCAAGACACGTGTCTAATAATAAAATACACGTTGATTTCAAAGCAGCGACTGGACATTGCGCCGGTATATTTTTTTTAACGAAACACGTCAGTTACGCCGTACTTGTCCATTTTATCACGGTTTAAGGGTCAATCCACTACGAACTGAGATCTTAAATACGTACGCGATATACATATGCACACGGTGATTAAATTTTTTAGCACTGCTGCTCGCCATTACGTTCCATACTCCAACTGTCTAAACAAAAGAACAAACTTCGACGCTAAAAATTGTTAAAAGTTCGCATCGCAGTCGAGCAACGGTTGGCAACGTGCGCCAGCAGTGGGTGGAGAACAACTGAATACATAGAGGCTGTGTAAACGGCCGCAAAGCCTCGTTGAAAAAACGGGTTTCCTATTTTCGCGTAATAGAGGACTCGCCGAAGGAGAACGTGTCGATGAACACCGAGACGGTGGATACGGGAGTGGCTCTCGATTCACTTTGCAACGGGAGATCAAACGAACTCGCTGTATTCAAGTGACAAAAAGATCTTTAGAAAAAAAAAAGGGGAGATTACTCGAGGAATTGGTCTGTCAATTAAATACACAGTGGTGCGATTGTTATCGAATTGATACCGAGACGTTTCAACCGGTGTTCACAGCCGATTTTCCAGTAACCTGAAACGCTTGCAGTGTATTACGCAAAGTACTATCGATTCGAGACATCCACACGCACCTGTCCACTGCAATGCATCGTGAGGACACGCACACCAGGCCATAGTACCCGGACCTATCCGATTAGAGCAATTTAAGCAAATAGAGAGACGGAGAGAGAAAGAGAGAAAGAAGCAAAACAAGTTGAATCCTCATAATACAACTTCCAACGAAATAAAACGAGTAGGTACCGAGTAGGCGAGAACCAAATTCGAGAACGAGCTGTCCGGCTCCCGTGTAACACCCTCTCGTCCACTTTTGTGAAAATATTCGACCGTCCGAGAGAGAGAGAGAGAGAGAGAGAGAGAGAGAGAGAGAACGAATTACCCGGTGGCCGGCAGTAATTGCAGCAACTTCGCGGAATTGACATTTGAATTCTTTCTCCACGAGCTCTTCGTGAGCCCAACAAACCAACATGCTGCCCCTCGCATTAACCGTATCGTTGGTTAGTTTGTCCCGTTATAAGAGAGAGAGAGAGAGAGAGAGAGAGAGAAAAGATCATTCATTTCTTTTCTTTTTTTTCTTTTGTGGGCTCAAATTTTCGATGAACGTGAGATTGTAAAAGATCCACAGAATTGATTTCTGACCTGATTCTTACTCCTTTCTCAAGCAGTGAGAATACTTGTTTTTATATGCGGTGGATCACAGAAACGAGACCTCGAAGACCGTACACTACCAGGTGAAAAATTTCAAATTTTTACGATAGACGTACCAATAGAATCCAGAAACGGACAAAGTTCACAAGCAAGACGGTGAAAAATTTCAAACGACAGACGTACCGATAGAATCTAGAAACGGACAAAGTCTACAAGCAAAACGCAGGTGACAAAAATTCGCGAAAAGCTGCTGCCTTTGTCGGCTTCGGAATTTATCAAAATCGAGCGGGGAGGCTAATGAATATCCGAGGAGCACGAGCGATTCGCGAAAACGATTCGGGAGGTCGTTGAAGGCCCTAGCGCAGCGTGAATTCCCGTGGAATTTCAACGAGACGTGGAAAAAGCGGCTCGAGGGAAATTGCTCGATCGGTGTGGATCCGCGAGGCGAAACCGCGCCACCTGGGTTCGCGGGCGAATTCCGCGTAAATCGTTAGTGCACGGGCAGAAGAAGCCAGGATGGAGAAAAAGCGTGGAACGCGGCGAAACTCGTTCTCTCGAACGCACGCAGAATCCAGAGAGAAAGAAACAGTGCTCCAACGCGTCCTCCAGGTCAGAAATGTTTCTCGGGACGTGATACCACGCCAGACCGATTTCTCGTCGAAACGGCTGAAGGTGATTCTGTGAATATCACGCGAGAGACGCGGCCGAGACGATTAAACGCGCGACGCGCGCGCACAGTAGAAATCGATGGAACTACGTAGAAATTGGAGAAGATCAAGGTTAACCACGCATTGAAGGCAGCTTTGTGGCTGTTGGAAGCAGTGAGTCTTGGCGAACAGGAAGAGAGGCCGGTACAACGTCCTGGCAGGGTGCCGAGTGGCTTTCGCAACGTCGAGAGATTTATTCGAGTGCATTTTCGGCTCGAGTTAATGACTGGAGATCGTTGAAAATGAACTGTTCAATCCCGAGACTATTGAATCACCTTGGATTAAGAAATTCGTTCGGTGTGTCGAGACAAAATTCTATATTCCATTATTTAAGATCGTTAACCTCTTGCGCTGGAATGACGTGCCACAACGTCGAGAATATTTGACCCAAAATTCCAATATTTTCTCAGTTTTAAGTATATTGAAATATAAGCCGGACGAAACAAACAATAAATTTATTACTCCTTAGTAATTTTCTCTCCAGCCGATATACCGATGAATTTAAAAAGAAGACGAATTACTGTATACGGTTTGGTCGCTCGTTACGGTCCGCGAATCAATTACTAGCGCAAGAGGTTAAGAACAAAGTTCGTCTCTCTTGGGAAATATAAATTCAAATATATAAATCGTCAAAATTCGCTTTCATTTTCGTATCTTTACGTTTGCTACATCTTGGCTGATCGTTTGGTACAATAAATATTGTCATCGTTAAAAATACGAAAATCTGTGGAAATGTCCGAGATATCTACTCGTTTTCCTAGAATTGAATTGCCTAAAAAAGTCAAAGGGAACTTTGCTGAAACTAAAATTATCTCCGGTAAATCACGCGGGAACAGTTTCGAAATTCCCAAGAGCGATACGAGATCAAAGAAGTCGCGAAGACAGAGTATAATGGTATAGTTATTACATCGAACGGTGAGTCACATCGTCGCTCATTGCGAATGCATCGAGGATTCGCAACGATGAATAATAACTATACAGCGGTGCACATTAAATGCGAATGGCATTCGAAATCAGAATTTTTCGCGGCGCCAAACGGGACTGGACTTGCTCATGAAGATACCTTGGGTAAACAAAAATTATCCTGGTATTTTGTGAGACAGTTGAAACCACGTATCTGTCATTTCTACTCAGACTATTCAAATGTTAATTTATTTGAAAAATTGCATATATAACTTTTATTTCAGTGATAAGTAATAAACCGACGTAGTGATTATTTTTGTCTTTATCTATATAAAGATACTAATGAGTCTATATTTTCCAGTGATGGGGCTCGTCCACAATATTTTCAATTATGGAAAAGCTTTCAGAGCTGGTACGCATAATTATCTTTTAGCAAATTTCAGTAATCTTGGCTATATTTTTTTCTCCGATTCTCCGCCATTCTAATGGACACAAATTGCAGTTTTTTTTAGATATATTTATCGCAAAAACATAAATTGCTCGAAACAGCGGATAAAATTATATCGAGCATCCGGGTGTTCGACGAGTAGTAATAATAACTCTAGCCTCAATTATCTCGCGAGATACCCGGGTGAGACACCCGTAATTTTGTTCTATCCGGGTGTATCTCATGGTGTGTCTACCCGGATCTCCGCGTATCTCACATACTCGGGTAAAGATGCTAGCGCTGGTCGAGAGATCAAGCCTCGAAACGATCGAGAGAGTTCCTCGTCATTTAGCACCGCTGTACATTGTTCTCGGCTCGAGTCTCGAGCAAGTCGAGTGTACAAATACGGTGAGACTTCTGGGACGAGTTATCGAGGCGCTCGTTATCCGGTGTGAATAATAGAACAACGGAGAATTGATCGGCATTTCTCGCCCTTTTCTAAAAAATGAGTTGAATCGGAATCCTATTGTAAGGAATGCACGTAGCAGAGTGGTAGAAAAATAATGGCAGAAAATCGAGGGAGATTTCACAAATCGAGAACGTGGACCACATTTTCGAGAAAATTGGACACGAAAATTGCTATAATATACTTGGAGCTTTATTCGGAGATGGAAAGAGTTAGAAAAAGAAGACACAAGGTGGAAAAGTTTCGAATGGCAAAATATTGGAAATCTTCACCTCCTGTGCTCATCTATGTCCGTAGACCGTTCTACAAATAAAAATTACTTCAATCCCCGACAGAGTAGGTTATTCTGCATGAGAAAATATCAGAAAATCCGATTTCAAACTCTAACGAATACACGCACGTGTCTGAGTTCTTGAGTTAAACACTTCGTCGCTAATCCAATTTCCAAGTATAATAAAGTCTCCGAGGGAATTTTCATCTCGTTTTTCGAACCACAGAATCTCCTCTCTCTCTCTCTCTCTCTCTCTCTCTCTCTCTCTCTCTCTCTCTCTCAGCTCAGTTTATATGACAATTTTTGGAGACATATAAACGCTGTAAACATCGACGTTTCAACAGTCCACTATTCTGAAATTTCTCGCGAGAAATTCGACCTTCGAGACTCTTACGTACCAACGAGTACGACGGAGAAAAGGTATTGATCCGGCGCGAGTTGGGTCGCCTCGCCCAATTTCTGATCTATAAATCAGATTACTACACGTCGTGCACGCACCACGAAATTTGGCAACCGCTCGGGGGACCATTCGCTATTAACCGAGGCCGAAATTAACCGCGAACCGACTCGGCGGATCTTTCGTGAATTCTCTCGCGAGACTCGAGGAGACTCTGAAAAAGCTGAATTCGCCCATCGTCCTTCTCCCCTCATCGTACAAACGTTATTCATGTTTTACGAGTTTCAATCCAGATCTCTGAAGAGTAGAAGAAAAATATACGACTATCTCGTCGCGAGATTCTCGAGTACCGCACGAGCACGCAATTCAAACGATTCAGTTTATCAGTAACTGGTCGAGCGAAATTTCTTTTTTAGCATTCTACAAGTAAAAATTTCAGAATTTAGAAGGACAGCCTCGTTTGTACGAACGAACAACATTTGTCGAGACGGAATTTTAATTAGCGTTGAACGAGCCCCCGATCGATCGAATCCATTTATATAACTATGAAAACTACGTGGAGCATTGTTGATCTGCTGGAAGTGTGACGTAACGTAGGAAAAGTAAACTTTCCAGGAAATTGTACTCGAACGACGAACGATTAATGAAAGGAACATTTGCCTGTGAAATCTCTTCGATTTTCGTCTCGAGTATCAGGAACACTTCAGATCACGTATATACGTCGCTCGTTGAAAAATTGTGAAACAGTTCACGTTCTCGTCGTATAGTTACAATTTCTTATCCAAGAGAACGGTGCATTTGCGGACGTCAAAAAAATTAATGACCAATTCTCCAAGAACGGTTTATCTTCCAATGAAAGATCCGTATAGATACGGAATTCTACTCCGACACAGAAAACTATCTCCGGGCAATTTCAGATGCTGCAAAATCTCTTGTAACAACTGTCGTTCGAGAATAACAATAATTTGTCGAAGGTTGTAAAGAGAATTGGCCGGATTCCGGAATTTTATAAACTCGATGGTTCGAGTTAAGTCGAGCGAGCTAGTCGCGCGCGACCAACCCGATCGATATCCTTCTGCGAGAGAGCACTTCTAAAATCCCTCCTCTTGTGTCTTCGCCAACAGTCGTCGTTAACGCTCGACTATCGACAGCTAGAATCGTGTCACCACGCCGAGAGTCGTAATTAAATAGTCGTTAAGCTCATCGAATTATTCGTTTCAACGGCCGAGTAAATTACTACCTTTGAAGTCGCGCAATACCCGTGACACTCAAAGAGCACCTTTCGAGCCTCGTGGAACACGGCGATCCTGATTGATTGATAACGCCATACAATGGAGGTCTCTGTGGGTCGATCGCGAGAAACCATCGTGCCATTAACAGCGAATAACGAAATGTCATGGAAGCCACGACGTACAGTGGAACTTCTGTCCGACGATGCGCGACTTCCATCGTCGATTCGAACGTCGCCGAGAGTGGGAAGGAAAAAAGAGGAAAAGAAAGGATTCGCGAAGAATTCCACAGGCACGATCGGCTCTATTCATCGGCGATGTTTTTCTATCGATAATGCTCGATTCTCGCGTCGGTATTTATCAAATATAGCGTTGAATAAACCGTGATCGACGGCTGAAAGAGGTCGAGGCTTTCGAGAATTTCATTAGATCGACAGCCGGACCGGAAGGACTCGTGGGACGCGTGCCGTTATTGACGGTTCGGCCTCTAGTGTCGCGCCGAGAGCAACGCGATCGATTTCTCGTGATCGGACGAGATTCAATTGTACGATTCCCGAGGTGGAAGTTTGCACGAGAGCGTACCGGAAGCGACGTCAATTATTTACCACGCTGTGAAAGATGGGCTATAAATCAAGGGCTATTTGCTGCAAATGTTAAATTCGGGCAAACACTTTGCTGAGAGTTGATACTTTCTCGGCGGGATGTCTGAAATTATAGTGCTGCGTGTAAGAAACACGTATTACTTGTTGGAACTATCATTATGGAAGTTTCGCGAATAATTGTAAGAGTCTTGTTGTTTTAACACTATAACGATCGAATCCATCAATGTGGCAATGGTTTCGTTTTTCACAAGTGGTTAAAACATACGGATAAAATTAATATTCCTTGTGTGACTGTATAAATCTATTTTAATCGTCATTTAGATTGGAATGATTTATACAGTTGTTCCGGTGTTGACAGATGGTTTCATTTCTTCATTTATACTAATATTTTTGCTAACCAAATGTGACGCCCGTCGTAGAAGCACTAAAATTCAGAATTATCAATATAAAAAATTTATATAATTATTGGTACTTCTTGAAATAAAACCACTTGTTGATGTAACAATTCAACATAGTGACTTGGTCAGCTTCGAAAGAATATGTGCCCCTTGGTGGACAAGGTAATCAAGTTTTTTTTTTCAATATTGCAGAAATTCGACTTTGGTGTAATACTTTGTAATAAATTAAGAACGGAATATAGCTTTATTGTAAGGAAATGAAATGTTATAAATTAACGATAAACAATTTTATTTCCTTACAATAAAGCTATCACGTCATGTCATAATTTAATTTTACTTACGATGCAAAAATTGACTCTTATCTTTTATTAACGCAGGACAACGTATAGACAAGTTAAATTGAAACGATGAAACTATAATTAGTATTTGTACCATTTCTGCAGTAAACTCATTTTTTTAATTATGAAGGAGCTCAAATATGTGTACATCAACTTGACGGAATCCTTCGAAACAAAAACAAGTCAAGTATTCTTCAAATCCCATATCTGAACTTACAACTCTGCATTGTGTGTACATTGATAACAAAGCACTTTATCAAACTTGTTAAACTAATAACGAATGCGAGTTGCGAGTATCCACTCACGCGAACCTCTTAAAAATAGTTTCTTCAAATATCTCTAGCGATCTAGCAACTCGTATTACTATCCAAACATCATTCGCACGCACGATGAACTTAATTAGAATTCCATCGTGATGAAGTGTCAACCAAGTGGTATTCAATCTCGACGATGTTCCATACATTTAATCGCGCCCGAACGAATTTAAAGTAAGAAATTATTAAAGAAAATACACCGACATGTTTCATTTTTCAAAGCAACTCGATATCACGTAATAGACTGTTGATAGGATATTTATTGATATTTGATTTACCCTTTTATTCGTAATAAAAAAAAAAAAAAAGAAAGAGGGAAAAAAACATGCGAGTTAATGAATAGAATAATTTAACGTTGGTGATACGTAAATTTTTTTTTCAAACGTTTCCATCATACGACTAAGCAAATTAAATTTTATATCTCTTGTAAGAGTTATGTATATTTCTTTTTCACTCTTGGAACACGCTGACGTATTTTTCGCAGTGAACTTTGTCCCTGTACGCTCACTGCACTGTCATCTATGAATATTCTGATTTGATTACTCCGTGGCGCAAAAATAAACTGAATAATGTGACAGGGGGAAAAAAAAGCGTCTAAGTCTTTTCTGACAGACTCATCGCAAAGCGTCGTTACTGTGTAGTTTTAACACTGTGAAATTTTAAATAATTAGGAATACTTGTGTAGGAGCTGACAAAAACTCAACAAAGTTAATCATTTGAATGATCATTTCTGACGCTATATGTATTTGAAGTGACGCTTCGTAAATAAATTGTTGATAGGCGACAATACATACAAAATAGTGTTTTCGAGGGCAAGGAGTTGAAATTCGAATATCTGGTCCAAGGTATAATGCGTCAAAAAGAAAAAGGTACAGGTGAGGACTGCCCTACATACAACGTTTCGTCCATTTTCAGCAAGTATCTTGACCTAACCAGCTAATGTGTGCAACGCAATTGCATATATGTTGTAATTTTCGAACGATCGAGAGTTTCGTCGGATTTTCTCCATCGGGAATCTCTCAGCGAATCGATCATACCACGCCTTGTTAATTTCAACAAAGATTCGCACACGTAACGCGAGATTGTGCAACGAGATAGGTGTTCAAGGACAGCGAAACGAATTCATCGATCGCGCGGTGCGTCATTAGGGCACGCGCGCGTTTCCGGCTCGCGAGATCGACAGCGGGGACAGAGATCGATTCGTCGATACAAGGGCGTGGCCAAAACGCTGGATACGTTCATTAACGTCGTTAACCGCGAATTTCAGTTCGCGTTATTATCGCGTCCGGCCCTTACGCGTGTTGGAGAAGAACCGATCGATAACAGGGCGCCAACTAACTCGAAGAGTTCGTTAAGTTTGACGATAGAAAAAATTTTTGGGAAAAAAATTTGACGAACCTCTCGGCTCGTTCTTCTCGCTCGTTGGGAATTAAAACAACTCGCAACAAACGAGCCAGATACTCACGAATAACCTTCGCGATGTTCGTGATAAAGCGTCGTTGGATCGTTCGAAAGGATACTCACCTGTAACAGAAGGAAAAAGATCGGTTACTAATCTGTTCTAACAAGCGAGAAGGATAACAATGAACTTTTTTATAATGCAAGAAATCAAGATTCCATTTTATCATATAATTTTCATAAACAAATATTGAAAATTTTTTGACATTTACTTGGAAAAACATACGAGAAATACGGTTTTTTTAAATTATTTAAACCTTAATGATAATAATAATTTCTTTTGCAAAATGGTACATACCATTAAATTCGTCCTTAAAAACACTAATTTCATCAATTTCAACACAAAAACGGTACTTTCAATAATTTCTGAGATATTTGACAAAATATGTTTCGTACCTCCAACCTTGAGGGTAGCTTTCACCCCTTCAACATCCACGATTGCCGATAAAAAGAAATTCGAGTCAAATATTTTTCTGAAAACTACTTGATTTATGCCAAATTTCGTCAAAATCGGTGATTCACATTTGGGTATGTCCGCTAATAAATGTATGTACAAGAGTTAGATGGAAGAACTCAGACGAGCAATGAGACGTTCAAGCATTGTAAACGAGATCTGATTGACTGTCATCAATCAGCCGAGTTGTAGTTCAACACGTTACGCGCGTTGTTCGTTCTTATTTCTGAGTAAAGAAAAAAATTAAAAGTAAATTATCACGTGCTTAATGGTACAAAATTAGCGATATTAAGACGAATACTTTAAATGACTGTATCTTTAAGAAAATATTGTTTTATAGAAAGCGAATACATGCATATACATTACACACACAGCGTGGAATGTGAAACGGTCGATTATTAATCCATTTGACCCTCGTATGGCAATCAACGTACTAAATAACCCTCGGCAAACAGTAGCAACGTTTCATAGATAAAAAAAAAAAAGAAATATTTCATCAAAGGCAGGTATTAAAAACGCAACAGTGAAAATCACGAACCAAACGCCGCGACTCAGGGTCATAAATCGTGCTTGAATAAAGGAAACGTCAATCACCGTTCGATATCGAACAAATGGAATCTGAATAACTCGATTACCCTAGATTTTAAAATCACCGTTCGACCGTTCGTTTTTAAACGTTTCTCAACGGCGAACACCACGCGGTCGCGAGAAATATTTTTAATCGATCGTGTTCCGGCTCATTGGCGCTTTTATCAGATTTCATACGAGAAATAACTCTAGCCCGGCGATCTTCTAATTACTTCGAGAGGAAGACAGGTAATCTGGGTCAGCCGGCAATTTTGCTTTATCGCGTTCGCGCGGAGGCGGGGAGAGACTCGCACGAAATATCGTGCATCACGTCTCGCTCGACTTAGCCGCGAAGACGTTCTATAATCAATTATGCATCGAACGCGCATCGGCGCGAGGCACGATATCGATCTCGAGTCTCGACAAAAGTGACAAGGATTATTCGTTGTCACGAATGATGTATATACGTTGTGTGCATCGAGCTACGGGTTTCTTCACCGTTGAAAAAGTCCCATCGAAGGTCGAGCGTTTTCGTGTTCTTCCTCCGTATTATCCGCCCACGGCGATGATATTGTCGTGTCGCATAATTAATTCAATTAACTAACTGCGTAATGGACTTGTTCACTGCAACTTTCGAGTGTGTATGTGGCACCGATACAACAGCGGTCTCGCGAGGTACGCGAGTATCGAATCAACGCGGTTGAACCTATTTTTCGAAGGACAAAAAAAAACTCGCTCGATCCCCTCTTCATTTCTCTCGTGATAAATTAATTTCCACGTAATATGAGAAGAAATGAAGCAGTTGTTAATCTACAATTAATTACACGAAATATTTAAATGTATTTTGATCCACGATGAAGAGCGTAATTGAACCAAGAACGATGAAAAATCGTCGATAATTTAGATTGTTATAACTTTGTGAAGGGAAATTATACGTAACAACCCACTTGGTCTCATTTTGAAGCGCAAGGCTTTCAGTCTTGGATTCGTTTTTTCCGAAAATGATTTTACATCGTATAGGGGGTGGAAAAATAATCTCGAAAATTGTCAAAATTTAAATCTCTAAAAACGGGGGAATAAATTTTTTTCTTCATCATCTCGAAGACTGAAATCTCTTGTACCCACTGCACGATTTCTCTTCCATTTCATTGAATATTGGACATTAGAGATGTTACGATTTCTCGAGAAATTTTTGTGTTCAACGTTCAATAAAATGGTGAACAAAAATTATGCAATGAGTTTTAGGAAGCCGTGGCAAAGGGTGGACTTCAATTTTCAAAATGATGATGGATCTGATCGTGAAAAAAATTTGTCAATGTCCTTTTACAATTCTCGAGAAAAGAAGCACCCTCACTTTCCCACTCGTTACACGATGTAAAAAAAATCATCTTTGAAAAGAACGAATAGCGCTACAAAAGTAAAAGTTCTACTATACGATGCTAAGATACATGATTCTTTCTTACAAACTTGTGGCAATTTAAATTATCGACCATATTTCATCGTTTATTGGATCTTCACCTTTGACCTACACACTTGTAATGTACCGTGACAAAAAGAATTCACTCGGAAATAATCTTCACAGTTCGAAGTTTAAGCTGCTTCAACAAATCACGATGCGATCCTGGAAACGTGTAATTTACAACCCGTAAAGTACTATATCATTTCCACCTAATATATTCCGTACAGATGAAATTTATCTCGCGATAGATAGACAAGTGCAAAAAAAAAAGGAAAAAAAAGAATCATTGAACTATCGATTTCGATGTGCCCAGTGGTCGATTGTAAGCGTCAGCTTGACGACCATAATCGACAGTTCGGCCTAACCGGTTAATTATCGTACGAGCGACTGGATCAGCGAACGATCGGACCACGACTAATCGGCCGGGATAAACGACAAAGGACACGGAAATTTCCCCACTAAAGATATATTCTACGTGAAATGCAGTGTGAGAGCTCGGTAGATCGTGCCCTGCGTTTCCAAGGCTCGAGTTAAGGTCGCATCTTTAATTAAACCAACGGTCGGACGCGGCTTAAAAATAATTAATGCGATTCTATCTTCAACATTTTCTCTTTTTTTCTCCTCCTCCTCCTCCTCCTCCTCTCTCTCTCTCTCTCTCTCTTTCTCTCTCTCTCTCTTCCCTTTTCACCTCCTCGAGTCGTCCAATTCGCCGTGTGGTGCGACTCGAAGCTGTTTGCGCGCCGTGGAGCGAACAAAGGCGCGGCATCGTGATAACGCGATCCGTAAGAAGACTGATAATCGCTCACCGATTCGAACGAAGTCCTCGGGAAACTGTGCAACGACAATTTATCGGCTCAGCGGGCCGTGCTCGACGACTGAATTAATGGACACAATGAGAATAAACAAACGAGGCGCTGCTGCTGCTGCTGCTGCTGCTGCTATTCGTAATTCACTCGAGACCAACCCTCCAGAACGAAGTTCCGCGCCAGAGAGGTCTCTAGCTCCAGCAAAGTAGTAAAATCCTGGCTTAACCAGACTTCGCCAGGCGTATTGGCCTGTATTTGTGATCCGGGGCGAAGTTCGTGACGAAAATTCACGGCGGTGCACTAACGTTAATTGCGGCCGAGGATTTGATGGACCGCCGCGATCGTGTCTCGCTCTGCTTCCGATCCCTTCGCTGATTAAACGTTTGTTGATTTAGACATGAAAATTGGAAGAAGGGGGGGGGGGGGGATTCGAATGGAAAAATTGGGACGGCAAGAGCAAACACCGGTGAAGTAACTAAGGAAGATAACGCGAACTGATACCGCGAGTAATTGCTTGCAGATACAATAATGCGAGGAGCAACTTCTACCATCAATTTTTCTAATTGAAGTTTATGTGGTATCGTGCACCTTCTTTCGCTGATGACGATTTTTTTTTTTAATGTAATTTAAACAGCTATTAGAAGATTACAATAAGAAAGAAAGGGTAATTTATTCATTAGTAAATAAATAGTACTATCGTAACGTGTCTATTTTAGTGACAACGCTCGAAACACTCGATTATATTTAATTACAAAGGAAAGAAATGGTGACACATACGTATATATATGAATATGAGGCAATTTCGAATCAGCTGACCCAAAACACCGCGTGTACCAGAAATTATATATTTCTCAGTTTTTTCGACAGCTTGAGATTGAATTTATTATTAGAATAAACGCTGGAACTAGATAATATATTATGTAACAGAAAAATAATTTGATTCGCATTGAAAATATATAAAAATAACGAGAAAGTCAAAGCATAATGCAGAGACTTGATTCGTCGTGCAAATTCGGTCAGATACGCAGCACTCGATGTATTAAACAATTCTCAGTCATTGTTCTGAAACTTCGAGCGATGCCCTGATTAATGGCATTTAATGATCGAGGATGTTATTTCTGAGAAGAATAAACTCAGCGAGAGGACTAACAATAAGACTTGAGCTGACGTCTTAGAAATGGAGAATCGGATTACTCGAAAGTTATGTCTGTGTAAACCTCGATAACGAATAACATTACCATGGGGCCATGTGGCATTATCTCTGGCAAAGTTGCCGAATTTACTTGAACAAAACGCGTTTCGCGCAGTTAACATGTCGACTATTTCCCCCCAAAAACCTTCGAGGCCGATAGAAATATGGGAGGCTCAATTTTCCATCGAAAATTTTCGTTTGATCTACAATCGATCCAGCTCGCCATCCAAGTACCTTTCGAGAGTCACAGTAATATTACGTTCAACTAGACAATGAATGTGCAGAGATAATTACAGTTATCCAAATACGTACATATCGTCAGTTTGCGCGAACAATCATTGAATAAAAATTGCAGAAAACGAACAACATAATCTTAAATCTGAACAATCAGATGGCTCGGATCACGAGGGAAGCCAAACGCTTGCAATACCGACAATCGCAAGCTACCAACTCCGATTCTATTCTCGACCTTTAACCACTTGCGCTTGGCAACTGATTGCGGACCATAACGAGTGACCGAACCGTATACAATAATTCGTCGCTTTCTTCTTCAACTCGTCGATATCATATGAGATCACTGGACAGAAATTATTGAGAAGTAATAAATTTTTATTTGTTTTGCCCACTTTGTTTCACTTAACTATACTTAAGACTAAGAAAATATTACAATTTTGGAACAAAAAATTCTTAACGCGCGCGGCAAGAGGTTAAACAACGAAAAACCCACGAAACAAGCATTCGAAATTGAATCGGCAGGAGAGGCGATCCTTATCAAGAACAACGAAAAACGAAATGCCCGGAACATCCTGCGCGAGCTCGACTTCTCGGTAAAAAGAAAGAAAAAAAGAAACAAAAAACGCGATTATCGCGGCATGGCCGCATTCAAACTACGAAAAACAATATCTCTCCGCGTTTTAGTTGGAGCCTTTGTGCACCCGTGCCTCGGCTAACTTCGTTTCGCGTATAACTCCAGGCTAATAACGAGCCTTTGTTAATCATTATCGTGTTCCCTTGTTGCTCGACCAACGATCGACCCCGGGCCTTGACAACTTGGCGACGAGGCACGGGTAACAACGTTTTCGTTATTACGATTACGCATCGGTCGGTTTAACGTCGGTGCCCTGGCTCGATTGGAGCCCCTGGCGCGGATAATTTCGTTCATTTGCATCCGGAATGGACAAATCGCCACCAGACTCGGATTCCCATTTGCCAATAATTGAAAATCGTGGACACATGCAAGCGAGATGTATCCATTATTGTTCGTAAGTATTCTACAGAGTGTTGGGCATTAGTCGATTAAAATTTTTGGCTTGGTCGATATTAATATTATTAATTGTGAATTGAAAAATCGGCGATCGATTGTTAGTTATTACACCGAATTGGATTATAATTTCATTCAACTACCGACGATTAAAGCGTAAAATTTCCATCAAAATTCCAACACTGAGGTTCAAAAAATACAATGGAGATGTCATTTATATATTTTATGCGTATATATTAATCTTTTGGATTAAAGATATTTAATCTTCAATTTAATAAAACACACTTCTGGTTTACACTGTCGGCCATGTGCCTGGCTGGAATTCTAATTAACTTATTCTGAACACCTTTAAAATTTAAATTAAACAGGCAAGTAAAAATCTTTATTTCGTTGCGTCGTTTCGCTGTTCACAAACTCACTGAAGTTTTATCATCTCTCCATACGTTACATTACAGGATGTCTTAAACATTAATCGCAAATTTCACTATAAAGAGAATTTCAGGAATTAATCGTTAATGGGATATTCGATGGATTAAAATTGAAAGGAATTTGATCGTCAATTAAAGTAAGAATTTAATCCTAAATCGCTATTGACGATTTAAGAGGTAATCGTTCGTCGCGACTAACTAAAATAGGAATTTAATCGTTATTTACGATTGAACAACTGAAGAATGTGGTCGTTAATTGCGATTAAAGATTATTGGAAAAATTTCATGCGTTAATCGCGGATTAACTTTTTACCCAACTCTGGCATCCTACGAGTTTCATTATGAAAAATTAACAGTACAGAGTACCGTAATCATCATAATCTTTCTTTTTAACTTTAGATACTTTTTATTTTGGACTTTTTGACCAGAGAGATATCTCTGACTTTGTTTAAAATTAACTGACTCTGCGTAAACATCGACAGTTTCTCCATTAATATTTGGATGTTTCAGCGATACGAAAATGCGCAAATTAATAGCTAGACGCCGGCAGCCACTGATTTAAACAGTTAATAGCCAGTGGTTTTAGATAACACTGTTTGAAACAGCGTTAGTAGTCAATTTGTCCGACTCGGAGTTTAATAGTTTAATAAAAGGATCAAAGTGACTTAACTAACAAAATAATTCAACATTCTTCAATTACAAACGCCAATTTCGATGTATATACACATTTTTATTAAATGTATCGTTAATTTAATTAATTACAATTTTCACATCATATATATGCATATTTACTATTAGAACTAGAAAATTATGTATGTAAAAATAAAACGTGTGTGTGTGTATGTGTGTATGTGTATATAGCTGTAATTATCACGAAAAATAAAATCGTTGCAGATCCGCTTACGTAATTTTACATATATAATTTTCTGGTTCTAGTAGTACATCCACTCTCGAATACTTTATCAAAACGCTTGACGATAAATATTTCGAAGAGCAGAGGAACACGTAGCGAATGATAAGATCGGACAAGCGTTTGGAATTTCGATAGAGAAATTACGCTCGCGTGTACAACGAGAGTCTGTTTAACCGGAATTCCTTCAGGAATTCTCCCTCTTTCTCGAAAGGCGTGCTTCCAACGCGCCACAGCTGAACGCTTGATTTAGAATCGGGGGGGAAAAAAAGGGAGGAGAGGGGAAAAAGTGGCAGCGTTTCTCGCGGTTTCCACCTTTCTCGCGTTATGTAAGTTGGGAAAAGAACCGTGGCACGGTCAAACGTTTATCTGTAATCAAGCTCTGGCTCGCGCAGACGTGTATCGATTGGCATTCGACGATCTCAGGATATCGCTGGGAGCATATTCCAACAATTCATTGTCGGAACGTCGAAAATCGCGGCGTCCGGTGAATATTTCGCGCGAATTCTCGCCGCGTGTCACAAACGCGCGAAAGAAAAAAATAGAAATTATTATTATTCGAGAGCGTGTCGCTGAAAAAGAGAAAAAAACAAAGAAAAGAAAAACAGCGGCGGCGAGATCGAAAGCATCGCGTGTTTCTATAACGCGCAAAATATGATGCAAAATCCCCGGTCGTAACCGAGCTCTCGAAAGTTGCAGCAGCACGCTCGCTCCTCTGTCGGTTTTAAATCTCGCGATAGGTATCGAGGCGAACGTAACACAGCGTTAACGTTTGATAATTAGCAAAAAGCTGGGTTAGCAGCTCGAACGTCTCGCGTTATTAGGGGCACACACCACGTTGAAAACGATGTCTCTTCTCCAACGAAAGGAGACACAGCAGCGTACGCAAAAATTACTGGCTGTCGTTCTGCTAAACAAGGCCACGAGTTCCTTGGTAGAACAACAGCTTTATATCCATGCGACGTTACGACGGAAGCTATTAAAAACTATCAGATTGTCCTGGTACGATAAGTGACTTAACTGTACCACGAGAATCCAAGGAGAATGTCCAACCTGTGGGTTGACGACGTCGTGAACTGCTCTGTGTCGAAAAAAAAGAAACAAAAAAAAAAAGAACAAACGGTGTACGTACGTCGAAAGTAGAGCTAATTATGAATCTTGACAGGCGCTGATAGCAACATTGCGGACAAATGTCAGGACGATAACTATAATGGTCAGGGAACGGAGTCGACGATGAATACTAACGACAGCGCTCTAAATCTAACGATGAGCACGACGAGATACGTGTTGATTTTTCACGTACACTGCGCACGTATTTGAGAGACTAAATTTTTGCCGAGTTTAGATCTCGCTTGTGTTAATTTTTTTTTTTTTAATTTCATTTATCTGACATTAAGTGGAAACGAAGAAATTCGCACGGCTCCATTTGTGCAACAACAGTTCACTATTTTACTCGTGATTTTTTGACGATAATTTCGGAATTTACTTTTGGACGAAACAAATTCTTTTTGAGCTAGTCAATGTCGATATATTTTAAGTAGAATTTTCTTCGTCAATGGATCATCTTCATGCAGGAAATATGCTGCGAATTATTTTCAAGAGATAATCACGTAATGAAACCAAAAATGAATAACGTCAGAAAACGTGAAGTTATTCAATTTGGTTTCTACGAACCTCAATATATATATTCATAATATTCTTATTTATTTTTTCAGTAGCAGATTAATTATAATCACCCATGTGACTATAAAATATGAACGCACATGTTTTAATACCAAATCACTCGTTTTCGATTAGCGTTGTTTTTTTTTTTTTTTTAAGATTTACAAATTTGTATGTAAGATTCTATAAAATATATACAACGGACGCGTAGGAGGCTGATCGAAGAACAGATTCAAGAGATGAGAAAACGGGAAACGCGAAACGTGAGGTGTATACGTCGCGTTAAAAGCGCGACTACTGCTTTTACGGACCAATAACGCGCACCCTTGTTTTCCGAGTCCTCGGCAACACGAGGGCAAGGTTTTTCATTTTCGAGCGACTCTCTGCTCTTTGTTTCGCTGGGTGCTTCACCGAAACAAGCTGTAAAAAATTAAAAAAAAACGAACGAAACGCCGCGTAAACGCAAATTGCTCGGCGAGTCGATTTCGTCTGCATCGACCGACACGCATCGTCGCTCTGTCACTCGACACTTTTGAAAAACCGCGAGATTTTACAGGAATATCGTGGAGATATATACACTGCGATAAATCGACAATCGAGAGATTTCAAATTTCGAGGATTCGAATTTTGATCTCTAACGAAACAATGGACGAAAAGTTATCCTCTTGAAATGACATTTTCTCATTCTGTTCTTTTTTATTAGCGAGTTTTGTATTATAGTCGATAATCCTGCCGTTAAAAGGGTAGCAGAGCTATTCAGAACGTATCTTGCATCTAGTATTGACCAGAGCGTTCATCAGGGTAATGAAGTGGCCTTGTGGGTTGTTGCGTTACTTTCATTAAGCGAAAGAGGAATCGATCGAAAAAAAAAGCTTCTCTTGTTCGTGACAGTTGGCTGGGAAGGTTGCGCCCAGAAGCTGAACCGAAGCGAGTTACGTTCCAAAGATGAATGCCACTTAACGAGCCTCTGACAGAGGAGTATCCTCGGCGCGAACAATCACGTTTGATACATATTTCGATCGAAAGCCTTGCATTTAGGATCGAGTACTGGCTACGTCCTGACGAAAGTTACAAAAACGTTACACGGCTATGAATAGCGAGAGAACGATCGCACGTGCACGAGAAATTCGCCGCGGTTTATTTTCCACCGGGATCGAAATAAAACCGAGCCGAGCCGAACTGGAAACAAGCAGGAGAACTCGCGCATTGTGCACGCGACTCAAACGACACTCGTCCCACTGAAGCAACATTTTCTTGCAACTTGGAACGTGTTTCACCCGTTCGAACGGAAACACGTGACATCCGAACAAATGCAGCTTGATTACGCTTTAAATATTTCGCGCGTGACGACTCGATCGTAAAGAAACGCAACAAACGAACCCAGATGAGGCAACCGACCGACCATAGTGAATACTTGAAGCATCGAGTGTTTCGCCAAAGGAACGAGGGCTACGTGTCTAATCAAACTTATCTATCACATACCAGAGACAAATGTCGTGCAATTTGTCCGCGAGTGCGTGTTCGAAGCGCACGAAAGAAACGAGAGAAACTGAACCAACCGGAATCATCTACCTCCATGACTACATTTTCTGGGTATCAAAAATTTGTTGAGGACTGCACATATTTTTTCATCAGTTCAATACAACCTAATTATAAACAATACATTGACTAGAGAAATATATTTATATTAATTGAAAATATATGAAAATTTTTAATGAGAACGCCGATGTTTTTTTAGATGCCAATTCATCGATATCTAGTTTGATACAGGTAGCAGCAATACGAAGAATATTTTCAAGATGCTCGTTTAAAATTATTGTTATGTTCTTATTTTACTTTTTGTGTGTTTCGCAAATATACTTCGTGAAGTGCTGGATATATTTCTTTAGGCAGGTGTAGTTTATAAAAGTCTAATAAAGACACTTGGATAGATTTTTCCTCGAGTTGTGTGTATCTGACTGCAACTCAATACACTGCATTTGCATATTAAACTGAGAATAAGTAAATATGTCAACCGTCTGAAATAAAAAATATTTCGTCTCGGAAATTATTCGTAATTAGTCACTCTAACATCAAATTTAAAAAAAAAGGTACAATCATTCGTGGTTCAAATTATTCAAATAATAAAATTCTCATTCCAATTTTGGTTATGCGAGCCATACGAATAGGGTCTAAGGGTTGAACACGCCTGCTCTATCCCTTTTGGTTCTTTCACAAAATGCAAAAAAAAAGAAAAGAAAGAAAGTGGACCCCGCGCGTTGGCATACAGTGACATAGTACATACAAAGTGGCGAGACTCACATAGCCACACGTTGCCGCGGGGCGCGGTATGAAGGAGATTGAGGTGCAGGTTGAAGTCGAGACCGGCCAGGTCCTGTCTCAGGTGGGTGCTGTCCATGATCAGCGCTCTTTCAGGCAGCAGGAAGAGATGATCGCTCCCTTCCGCGGGCCCCAGGGTTCGCGGCACGCCGAGCCCAAGAGGCCCAGAGCGGGCTGTCAACATTCTATCGCCACGATCGTCGAGAATCGCGTTGTCGCGCGATGGCGCATCCTCCGACCCGATCCCCGACACGCTGACCGCCGCCGGTTCACTCGCGCTCGTGATCAATCGATCGACCACCCCTTTCTCTCTCTCTCTCTCTCTCTCTCTCTCTCTTCTCTCTTTCTCTTTTTCTCTCTTCGATCTTTTCTTTCGTAATCTACGATCGAAACAGTCCTCCCGACAGATGTGAAAGAACGGTGATTGATTATTCGTCAAAGTATCGACAGCCGTGTCGCAACACACGCCAGACACACACACACCGCGTACAGTTACTGGAAATTGGAAGTCGTAACTGAGAAAACTGCAAAAGCGGCGGCCTGTTAGCAAACAAGTTCCAACAGGTTCCAACAACGTAGATCCGTATTACGCGAAAAGAGTCGTTTTCTCTTTTCTTTTTTTTTTTCTTTTTTTTTTTATTGCAGTCAACGAGTAGAGCGAGCCGAGTTCACCGACAGAGTCCGGTAAATATTTACACGTAGAAACGAGGTGGAATTCGTCGCGGACGAAGAGAATCGTCGAAGCGAGAAAGCCACGCGGCGCGGCGCGCGCTTATTCCAGCAGCGTTCCTCTCTCCCTCCCGGCAGCGTTCCTCTTCTCTTTCATCGCGTCCGACGCGGGGCAGCTGCTTCACGGTCCAATTAATCCGCCTCTAATTACCGGCCAGCACTTTTGTTGATCGTTAACTGCAGGGGGGATCGTCTCGTCTGGGCTCGAGATCCTCCGCGTATCGACAATTCTCTCCCCGATTCTCGCCTTTTCTTTCACTACGCTCCGTTCTCTCCCTACGCACGCTCGTTGTCCAGCGTGTATCTCGGATGACGCGCGCGGACCAGCGACGATATCTCGCGAGTCGGTCGGTCG
Source organism: Tetragonisca angustula (assembly GCA_036937485.2). Taxonomy (NCBI): domain Eukaryota; kingdom Metazoa; phylum Arthropoda; class Insecta; order Hymenoptera; family Apidae; genus Tetragonisca; species Tetragonisca angustula. The sequence continues at coordinate 1,013,771 of JAWNGG020000077.1, read as the reverse complement.
GTCAGTCAACCCTAATGCGGAGGAGCGAGGAGGCGAGCGGGACGCGTCTCGTCCACGCGGGCTGCTACGAATTGACCGCGCGGCTCCGGACGAGTGGCTTCTCGTTGAATTCGTTTAAAAGGCGGAGTGCTTCGTTAAGAAGAAGCGAGCAGAGAGAGGCTGGCAACGTGTCACGACCACGCTGCTCTCCCCCTTTCAAAGCGGAATTTCCAATGCGGATCACACGGCGTGGCGGTACGTGCCTGAACGCGAACCTTCTTGCTCTCTTCTTGATCTCGTATTCTCCGTGTGTATCGAAGCGCACAAAGATGTGTTTGGCTAACGAAGAAGACGTCCGCAAACTGAGCACACCACCTTTGTTCGAGCACGCGACAAACGCTCGGTGACCGAACGCAACGCACAACACAACACAACTGTCGCTCTGGATTGCTCTGGTTCCTTTTGGCGAGCACGTGTCTCTCACCTCGCAGACACCGAGGAGACGGGAAAATGCACGAGTATCGAAAAATCGCGAGTGAACGAAGCGAATGTCGATCGGCGATCGATCACGGCCGTCGATGGAGGATCGTCACGCTCGAGAACACGGATGACGCACAGACGTGGGACGTGACTGGCCGTTAAAGTGGACGAACAGCTGAGCTGACAGCCAGAAGGCGACTCGTGAGAGGACGCGCGAGTATCGAGCGTAACGCGTTCCTTCGCGCGTGGCGGTCAGCGTTCGACTGAATGACGCTGCGATGCGGCGCGCTCGTGAAGCCCGCCGAGGGGTGCCGGAAATTGCCGAGGAACACGGACGCACGGTTTTGCGCCCCGGCAGACACACGGATTTTTCGTTTCGGACGAGATTAAAGGAGAAAGATGGCATCCCACGCTCTGCGTAATTTTCACCGATATCACTCGCGCCTATCTGGACATACGTAATTCCCTGGACTGGACAGAGAGAAAAAGAGAGAATCGATGCTGAGCGAACGCGATGGAACGCGAAAATGAGAAACGAAGAGTACGCGTCCGCTCTGTATGGATGGAGAAACGAGAGAAAAAAAAAGAAAAAAAGAAAGAAAGAAAAGGGAAAAGGGAAAATGAAATGAAAACGAGAGATCGTTCGGCAAATGGGTTTGAAAAAGATCGATCGAGATGCTCCAACAATTGATGGCGGGGATTCTGAGCGCAAATGTCCACTGCCTACGATTTGTTTGCCTCAATAGGACAATTGCTCGCTGTTATGAAACGAAAGCTTTACTCGTATTCGTCCACCACGTTCGTGTATATCTGGCTGGCCAGCTCGCTCGATAAGCTAGAAACGCCGAGGCTCTCCCGACGCATTGTGTCGAAGACGTTGTTACTCGTCCCATTCTTGAAAATTCCCGAGATTTCGTGGCTTCCCGGCTGTGAAACACCCGTGTAACGGCTGTCCAATTTAACGGCGCACGCTCGAAGCATTTTAACGGAATTATAGGAAGAAAAAAGGAAATTATGATTACAACGTTATTCGACGCGCGGATAAATGGCAATTGCTCCTCTGTCTAGAATTACAGTTAAACGGTAATTACAACCGTTTATACCGTATCGCGATACACCGAACAGCCGCGGAAGCGGAGGAAGTGATCTCAAAGTTGCGGTCATTAATGTGCATTTTAATACACCCACATACACACACACGCGCGCGCGCACGCACACGGTCAATCGGGCAAATGCATACATATTTATACCGCGTACGCAACGGATACAGGTCTGAAAATACTGGAAGCTCACTGGCTCGCTAAATAGAAAAGAGAAGGGGGAAAAAAGCGAGCTTAGAGCAGAATTCGTTTCTAGAACCAGCTTATATCGTTTATTTTGCAGCCAGAAACAGGATCGGTGAATAAAAATGTTGACTGGAACTTCAATTTTCAACACATTGTACGCATCGTACGAGACGTATCGAAATTTCATTAGTGACGAAGTTTAATTATCATGAATTATATTGAAATCTGTCAATGAAAATAGAAATTACAAGATATTTGTTGCAAAGGTACATATAATGCAATATTCAATGATTCTGCTGTATTTTAAATATTTTCTTAATCTGTACGAAAAATAATTATATATATATATATTAATATAATATTATTAATATAATATATATACTTATATTTGTAAAAACTGTAAATCTTACGATTGCTACTCCATTTGTTTCAAACTGTGACGATCGAATCTAATTACAACATTTTAAAATGTCTGTCTCTTTAATCAAATGTAACAATATCTCCTGTATTCCAGCATCAGAGTTTTATCCCACAAATAAATAAATGAACATGGGTTTCCACCTAATCAGTTGAAACTGTTGGCCGACTCGAAACCGCGCTAGATACTTGGTAAATGTTTTTACTGCACTCGTTATCTTCAACACGACAACGCGACACTTTGCTACAGTTTCGATCGATCGACCGCGATTTCCTTGCCGAAGACAAACCGAGCATCGCGTTCGCACAGAAGAAGATGGGAGGCGCACAAGCTGCTGGAGAACGTGCGACGTGGCCGACACGTCGGTGGCGGTTAGCAATTTACACGAAGCTCGTTTTTATAACCAGGGAGCGTTTCGCGAATCTGCACGGAACCTGTACACCGCGTCGCGTGATCGTCAGAATAATTCTAGGAAGACTTTTACGATCGACCGCAATAAACATTTAAAAAAGAGAAAAAACGAAGACGTTGGGTGAAACAATGCTACGTCGCAATTTCGCAAATAATAACTGACAAATGGAACAACGTGACCAAGGTCGGGATTTTACCTGATCAAGGAATGATCTTACCAGGTATTTTCTTTAATTGTAGAGATCTTACCTGACCAAGGTGAGGTACCAAGAAAGGATGATCTTGCCAGGTATTCCCTATATAATTCTAAGGAAATCCGGAATGGTTCTTTTTCTCGTCGAGCGTCAGAAAGACATGGGTGCTTGACATATTGACGTACAATGACTCGGGTAGGTGCTTAAGCATTGATTAAAGCACCGAGACCCGAGGTATACAGTTAACCGTACGTCTTAAATATCTTGTTATATCCTAAGGGATCTAATATCTTAAGGTCCTCACTGATCTCGTGCAAAATCCAAGAATACGGAATACGAATATCTGACAGCTGCAGGTACAAAAAACGGGACTCGCTCCGAAAAGTTAGGTTCCGAGAGCCGACGGAGACAGCGAGCGGCGAATTGATCGAACAAAAACCGCAAGTAAGTCATGTTTTCACATACATATCTGAAATTCTGTCGGGCGTGTCTCTTTGTTGCTGTTACCCGGATAGTTAACTGGACGCATCGACCAAAATAACGCTGCAACGCCGAAGCGGTTATCTACTGCGAGGCGGTCTACCGCTACATGCTTCCAACGTATCAAGTTCAATGTATCGAGCCCTGGAGAGATGAAGTCCCGTCTCGCTACTTGCAAGACGAAAAAAAAAAAAAAAAGATGAAAAAAAGAAAGAGAAGGAGATTTCGTTACGCGAGTCCATCCCGAATTCTCAGCCAACGTGAAACTGAAATGAGCGTCAGCGTCTGATTGAAAAATTCAAGTTGCCCTCGAGATCCCACGGGAGGGGGAGATTCTCGACGATAGAGAAAGAAAGCAAGAAAGGCATTTCGACCGAGAAGTTAAACCACCGCGGCGTGCTTCACGACCGAGCTCCAAGTTCCATCGATCGTATACTGTTACTCGCGCGGCGGAGGAGCTTCTTCTTGCGGCTTGATCTTCCGCGTGCGTGCTTCGTGTACGAAGTCGCCTGAAATGGCGATCGATGCCCCTTTTACGGCGACTAATATGCCAGGTCCGGCAGTCTGGCTCTCGTTTCTCGTACACGACGCGATCGAACCAGACGCACGAGCTGTCGACAGCCCGACCGATTGACAGAGATCTTCTTCTTCCTCTTGCTTACAGTATCTTGTCACGCTGCAAGACGAGTCATTGCTTCGAACGGACAGATCGGATCGTTCTGAAAGCTTTCCGGAAAGCTTTGAATCCGTTTGAGAGTTCGTTTGACACGGATGATCGATCGCGAATGAAATATTACACTGGTCATCTCACACACGCGTGAGAATCTATTACCGTTGCTGTCCTTCAAACGTCGTTCGATGATCTTTCTATGAACCTAATGATGATCGAGGAGCGTTTGAACGAGCCTTCGGGTGTTCATAATGCGGCCTTGATGATGCTACGGTTTCCGAACGAAGCAACGCAACGCAACCGTTGCCGTGAAATCCTTCGTGATTTTCGCAACGATCTTCGATACACGACTCTGATAACCGTGGATAATCCTTGAAAGAGAAACGTTTGGAAAAACGTCCAGTGAAACGAAATAATAATACACAATTCCAAAGTGATTGGACTGAATCATGAAACCAGCGTGTGAAACGTTGTTGGAATTTAGATTGATTTCTTGTAGCAGGTAAATTCATAGAAAAAGATATTGGGTTGGCCAACACAAAAAAAAAAAAAGTGATTGCGTTCAAACTGCAAATTCATTCTGCATTCTGATAGCTGATTTGTTCAAGCTTGTTTTAGAAAAATAAAATGCACGAATCTCGTTAACAATTGTTTGTCTGGCGTCGAGCTCGAAATGGAAAATCAAAAAGGAACATTTTTCGTCATATCTTGCCGTGTACGGCGAAGAAGCCTTGATAAAAAACTACAAGCAATGTAGAAGTTTATTAAATTTCATTGCTAGATCCTTCTTGGAACTGTTTTTCGTCGAAACGAAATAAACAAATAAAGTTTTGCCTAAAAAATGGCAAAATGGTAATCCAACAAAATGATCAATATATTTTTGTTTCTCATGAAAAATTCGTCTTTCATTTGCACACACACACACACACACACACACAAAAAGAACGAGTTCACGTACTAAGTAAACCTCGCAGAAAACGAAGTCGATCGGCATCTGAGAGAGATTCGCGTAGCTCGAATAATCCGAAGATATTCGCCGACAAACAAAAGCTGCGGACTGCGTGGAAAAGTGGCTGACGCGTTGGGTTAAATCATCGTTAAATCGGCGCGCCACATGACTCCCCGTTATTCCGCAGTCCGCGTGTATGATATTGTTCGATCATTGCGATGCTCGATACGCGCGCGATCGGCCAAAAAAGGGACGCGGAGGACGTGACGGTAAGGCCTCGAGCCAAAAGTAGATTCGTGTACCGTTTGGATTAGTTACCATCTTTTTTACGAGCGTCCATCTGGCGCGAAGATCTATACCGGGCTCTCATCTCGATACTGGCCGTGCGTCGATCGCTTCGTTAAAAACGAAAGAAAAAAGAAAAGAAAAAAAATCTCTTCCGCGTCGAGAGGAGAAGGTAACGAAAATTGCGTTACGCAGCCACGACTTTCTCTCCTAGCGACGGTCGTTTAACGTCCAAACTGATTATTTACAGCTACGAGCGTTTTAATAACGCGAACGTTTGTTTCCTACGACCGTGGACGTGTCATAATCGCGTTTCCAACTGCGTCCGCGCTTTCCACCGCGGATTTCGCGATCCTCTGTGCACGCGCGCACACACTCTCGCGCTCGGAGATACTTAGAGATCAGACAGAAAGACGTCAGTAGAAATCCTTCAGAAAGATTTCACAAACGATTCGAATTGAAAATTCTCTCGGTACAGGTTAAATTAACACGTTCATCTGGATGACAGTCAAATTTCCATTGGCCTGTTTATGACCGTTAAAACACGAAATACTTAGTAGATAATATTTAGTAGAAAAATGAGTTTTCAATAGTAAATCGTTTTCAAATTAAGCAACTTAAAATAACGACATAACAGTCATAATTGTTACATTATTTATACAAAAATACATAATATCGCAATAGTTACTATCGAAGAAACATTATTGAATTCAAGGGTCTCGTTGCAAATTCTCTAAATTTCTAGTTTACTGTCTCGAAGGATGCGAACAATGTACAGAAACTTCTAATTCGACAAACTGACGTTGAAGCACACAGTCATAAAATTAACAAAAAGAATAAAAAACAGAAGCATGAAAAAAAAGAGTAAAAAAAAAACAAAAACATAAGATTCGTGGCCCCGCAAAAAACCTACTCGATAATTCGCGCCCGATTTGCGATCAACGCGTTCTTACTCGATATTCCGAGTCTGTATTTTGCATGAATATGTGATTCTGAGCGATTCAATTAGCTGAACCCCTCGACGGTTCAACAAACATTTTACGGCCACATAACAGAAATCCACGTTCGTCAACCAAAATTTCGCCAAGACCAGAAATTTGATTGAGACAAGCAGGATACGTGATTACGAAACGCGAGAGTGCACGTAGCGATACCTTGGAAACGTCGTAACCTCGGATCCTCCCCGCGACTCTGTGGCAATCTGCGCTCGTTCGAGTCAGAAACGAAGCGGCTGACAATCGAGCTCGCCTAGCAATTATCTCGCGTCTAGTTGCTCACGTTGTTCCGCGAACGCGTGCGTCAGCAGCCGGCGTGTGCATTTTCCAAGCAGCCCACAGCGGCCTCCGCTCGCAATTAAGGTTGACGCGAGAAAATAATATAAAAAAAAGAAAAAAAACACCATTTAAATCTGCCGCGTACGTGGTCTCGCGTTGCCGAGCAGATGGCACGCGGTGAAAGCGACGCCGAGCTGTTTTTCAGCGGCAACGCGCCGCGGTGATACGCAATTTGCAATGCGATTCGTCCGCGAGACGGAATGCTTGTGAGTCGCGCTTCTTTCTCTAGCGCGAGCGCGTGATAAATGAGTCAATCTCGCGGCGTAACACACGCGGCGTGGAGAAAGATACGATCTGGACGGTTTAACGGGCTCTCGAGAGATGTGTTCCAGTGATCAGCACGTAGCGGACACACGAGCGTCGAGAATTTGACAAAATGATCCCGAGTCCAATAGCGGATCGACTCTTGGAAGTTAGAAAGTGTTTAAATCAATTCGATTCAACCTCTTGCGCTGGAACGACGTGCCACGCAACGTTGAGAATTTTGTGTCCCAAAATTGTAATATTTTCTCAGTTTTAAGTGTATTTAAGTAAAACAAAATGGGCAAACCAAATAAAATTAAAAATTTATTGCTTCTCAGTAAGTACTTCTATCCAGTGATATCAGACCGACGAAGTTCAAAAAGAAAGCGACGAATTATATACTGTTTGGTCACTCGTTGTGGTCCGCAATCAATTGCCAGCGCATTAAGACACATGCATTGTTGAGACATACATATGTAGGAAATGTATGGTAATGCTCAACGTAGGACCGCAAAGGGTTAAATAAACGTGTGCAGTAAATTTCCCTGCAGTAAATGCTGTAAAAATGCTGTGGATCGTTAAGAGTAACGTCGACGTGACGCATGTGCGACATAGCCTTGAGCCCACCTCTCCTCAAAGGGAGGAAATACCGCACCAAGGAAGAGACATAAAAAAAGAAAGATTCGGAAGGACTCAGTCATCCTTGTACGCGAATCATTAGCGAATCAAACGTTTCGAAACAGTTCTTTCGCCACTTCCGTTTCGTCACTTCATTGCAAGCCAATCACGTTACGAACAATTTTCGTTGCGCGATAGAAATCACGGTTTTGAATGAATATTTTAAGGAAAGATATTCTCGACGCACAAGTACAGATCTTTGTACGTATAATAATAAAAGAATGTGTACGTCTTCGATACACGTCTTTTTATCGTTTGTTAATGACTATGCAATTTCGAAAGCAGCCGATCGTTTGGGATCCCAATAGACTCGAGGAATTCCAACAAATGTTTATGGAAACGCTCGCAGGCAATCCACTTTTTCGTCTTTGCAGTAAAAAGAGGATCTGGTCACGAAGCGAAGAAGATAACGAAGATGATTGCGAACCGCTCGGCATTTATTCTAGAACCGGAATCCTGGAATCGGAATGGTCGCGAGACTCAATTTCGTATTACACGTGTTCACTGACATACGTCATATTACACACGTCTATCAATATACATCATCTACTAATATAGTATAATCTTCTAATCCTGCAATCTTTTAATCTTAATGTATCGACTTGACAAATATAAGCGTACATCTGTTTTTCCACGCGATTTTCAAATGTTGTCATGCATGTCGTGTCGCAAACGAGTAAATGAAATTGTAGATAATAAAACTTTATGATACAGCACGATTGTAATACGATATTAATAACTATATTTTATAATAAAAGTTATCAATATTGTTTTCGTGTGATAATAACATTAATATTTTCTTATTTAGAGAAACGTAGCGTTTTTGTTCTGAGACCTTTGAATATACGTGTTCAGCACAGGGCGTGGATTTCCGCGCGGTGAGTCATCCAGTCGAAATTCAAAAACGAACGCGATGAAAAATCCAATGGCCACGCTCGGTCGACCCACTTTTATCGATAACGTGGACTCCCCCCGCGTTTATCTTGAAACGATCGTAAGAACCGACCGAATTGGCACGGCTCGATGCTCCACTAACGCTCGCCGTAGCGTCCACCGAGCTAATCGGGATTACAGGGAGTTAACTCAAACGTTTCCGCGTGTTATCCAATTCCGTTACGATCGATTCGTTTCAGCGGGTTCCCCCCTGATTCTCGCACGCAACAACCCCTCGCTCGGATTCGACGAGAGCGACGAGAGCAACCACGACGAGGTAGAAGATAGAAAACGGTGAATTAGGTTTTTCACCAAAAAAAATGTCTTCGGGGGATGTGAAACGTAGAAAAGAACGAATAACAATTCAAACTCGATTTATAAATACCCCCCAAGAGTAGAGCCTAAGTTTGATCGTTGTACTTCGTAGTTTTTAATTTCCTACAAAATGTATAAATACTAATAGACTCGTAGAAGAGATTGATTATCCCCTAAGTGTTTTGTTTTATTTTGAAAATATGCACTGGTGTGCTTAACTATTTCTAGGCAATGACAAGTACACTCGACGAAAACACGGTAAATACACTTGCTTTAAGATTGAATCAAGTTATAGAAAAATGATACATTTTTTTGTTGATGTCTCTTTGAAAAAATTTTCAATTTTACTGGATTTATTTTATTTTCTTGTTCTGTTGCCTCGAAATATTCTAAAAATGTGCTAAAGTTACAAACATATATTTAGTATTATAGTATTATAAATAATTTTAGTATTATAATTTTATATGTTTTAGTATAAGTTTATTAATTTTAGTATAAGTAATTTTATATATTTAGTATTATAGTATTATAAATAATTTTTTTACCTAAACTTTACAATAAATGGTAAAAGCGAATTTTTCTTTTCTACATGACGAGTATACTCGACGTAGAAACCTAATCGCCTATTAACAAATCTAAATTCGTTCCCGAATCCTTCGTCTAGCCCGAAACGAACGTAACTCGATTAGCCAAAACGCATCGTCCGCGAGAATTGGGTCGTGCCTAGCAGATTGCTGAAAGGCGTAAAAGAAACGCAAATGATTTCCTCCCGACGATGATTTGGCCGAGGATGATCGTGGCTTCGTCAAGCAATGATTTCGTTCCGCTGTAATAAATATCTCGAGTAAAGAGGAGACTAAGGTACTCGTGACTCTTTCTCATTTTTCCGTCCTCGAATTTTCATAGTATTTTTTCTTTTTCCTTTCCTCCGCCAAGTAGTTTCTTGCCTCTCCGTTGAATTAAATGATCGACCACCAATAGTCGGCAAAAGTGGAGCAGCCAGGGCCAAGGAAAAACGATCCTTCGCAGCGTGTTGGGTCTCTAGAAACCCGTTTGCAAGATCCTGGCGAGGTGATAAGAAGGGAAGGGGAGAAGGTTGCCGGATACAAGCGACACGGCAACGTGGAATCGAAGCGTCCGAGGGTGAAAAACTCGCGAAATCCACTCTAATTTCCACTCACGATCAAACGCGACCTTTCTTCGCCTTTTTTGCGTCTTACACGTCACGTCGCAGCGCGAAAGCAACGAACAAAAGGTCTCCCTCGACACGCTGCAGAATCGATGCACATCCCTTCGATTCGACCTAACGAATGAAAACTTGGTGGAATTTAAACGAGTTCGCGGCCAGATTCTTGGACAAGAAAGTTCTCGGAGTTACTGTGATAATGTCGAAACTTGAGGAATTCAATCTGGGGGCTCTGCTTTTGTCAAATTTAACTCAACATTGCGGATAACGCGGGCTCGAATTGCTTTACCAATGTTACGTTACGTTAGGAACGTTGGATAACTTGGAACATTTAACGCTGAATTGACTGTTTTCATTCAAAGTATTGCGTACAATTTCCTTGTACGACGTTATCACATCGCTATTTATCTTCATGATTTTTCTTAAGATATCTATACAATGAATTTCTCAGTATTTACTTTCCTTCTTATTTTCTTTTTTTTTTTTCTGAAAAAATATACGTAGTCTATCAATTTGACCAGTCGAAAAATTTATGACATTTAGTCGTATAAAACTGTACAATCTGATGACAATGTTTCGTTGCAAAAGTGTACGCACACCTCAGAGTCGGGTGACACAGTACAATTTCATAACTCCAAAAGAGAGCATAGGAGTACGTATAAAAGTTCTAAAGTGTTTCCTTTGCATTTCAAGTGCGCAAGTGCAAATTTGAAGAAAGAGAAAGTAAACTCGCGATTCTTTAATTGGCCAGATTGACTATCATCTACGTTCAAGTGTAAAAAATATTACTTTCGACCGGCCATGGTAGGAATAGATATACATGAAGCGTCGATGAGTTTAGTGTTAAAGAATGAATAAAATATGTTTATAGCCACACCGATGATGCTAATTTATGATACGGATGTGCTTTTAAATATCAAATTTTTGGAGTAACAAAAGCATCGTTCAGACGACGAAATAATTGCCAGACGACGAGTTCACTATACCCAGAGAAATTTTTAAAACTATCCTCGTGCTTGTCCTCGATTAGTCTCAACGTGTCTCTCATCTGTCTTTGAAGCAACTGGCTTCAGAATCTTGTCAAAGAGACGACGGAAAATCTCACGGAAGAAAAGTCAGAACCAGTTAGTCGTTCGAGTCAAACGAGCATCGGAGAATCAGTCAGTCAAACGGAATGAGTCCGTGCACAACCACTGTTCAAACAGAATCAGCCGTCGGCGGATCAGATCAACTCGGAGATCAGAAGCAATCAAGGCTTCTCATATACATCAGAGAGAATCAGCTATCGCAACTTCGAGATCAGACGCGACCGAGACTTCTCGTCGATGCATCAGTAATAAACCAGTCAACTAAAATCAGACTCTGTTATTTCCCACGTCAGTGGGTGGTCCCTGTTGCTTATGTTAAGGCAAGTCGCGACGATCCAGCCCACGAACAGCCGAACAACAAATGTTCGAACACTTTCACGAGCCACCACAGACACACGCGTATATATCAACTAGAGATACGAGCGCAGCGTCATCAATCATCGTATCGTTAATGTTCGTCGAAACTCTCTGTAAACTTCCCGGTGACGTTTCTCCCGATATCGACCGTATAATCGATATTTTCCACGTATCGCGTAATCTCCTCTTCCGAAAGCTAATCTCGCCGGATTTACCAACGTTGCAGTTTCTCGTTTCAATAAAAAAAAAAAAAAAATCAGGCTTGTACAACGTCCGCTCGTGCGTTTCCTTCTTAGAAACGCAAAAAGGGTGCGCGCGCGCGCACACACACACATACACGAAGGAACACGAACAATCGTTCCCGTGTGTCTTTAATCTCAGAGAATTAATCCGCGGGTATCGCATCTCGCCTGGTCAGCAGCTGGCCGGTGGTAGGTATCTCGTTGCTCTCGAAAGTCGAATCGTCGCGATCGAGGCGGAAAGATTATCGCCGCGGGGAATAAATGACGACGATGGGAAAATTGTTTTAGCGCGATCGCGTGGCAACCGATGGAGAATTGGCTCGATAAATAATCGGCGAACAATTTACCACACGGTCTTTAACCTAAATCGAAAGCATCGATATCCTTTGCTTTCCTGCTCATGTCCCGGTGGATCGATTACGAACTAAAAGGGGCGAGCGAATTATACATTTTATTGTCCACTCGAAGCTCGTTCGGCGGCGATCGTTAAAAAAAGTTAAACGACAAACGAGACGACAAAGTGGCAACGCGGGTCGAGTGTACTTTTAATATAATTCACCTTCGTCCCAAGATCGTTTCACCAAGGCATGATTACGTTTAATCACGTTATCATCGAGAGAGAGAGAGATCCTTTTTCCTCTCCTTTCTTTTTTCAGTTCTTGACCAAGACGTAAAAGAGCTTCCGTCCTCTCTCTTTCAGCGAAGATGAAAGGATCGAACGAAGGTAGAAAGCTCGTTAGTTCCATCTTCTTGATTAAATTGCCCTGACTCCTGGCGCGCTCCCTTTGCCTCTGTTCTCCCTTTAATGCCGGAAAATCTCTCTCTCTCTCTCTCTCTCTCTCTCTCTCTCTCACGGGGAGATCCTGCGTCGCAGAACGATACGCTTTCTTAGATGAAAATCGACAATAACTGCGACAGTACACATAATGCAATATCGAGCGCTTTTCTCGTCCTTCGGAGGGCAGAGAACGATCATTTTAACGGAACGTTTTCGTCAATTCGCTTCTGCAGAAACCGATCCAAGCCGGATGTGCACGCCGGTTGAATGAAACAATTCGCAACGAGCCGCAGACGTTCCGGGCGCAGGATGTAGGCGTGACTGAGGCAGATTACCTCTTTTAGGCTTTCACCCAACTACAAGCCTTAGATAACAGTCGCTGCGCGTAATTACACCGCGGTTACAAGGAACATCGTTTCGTTACGACTCGGCCAGCCGGTAGTTTTCTTGCGCCTGCGAGAACGCCGCTTCCCTATTATCCGCCGATCTCGCGGAACGTAACACGTAAACCGCGGAATCCTCGATCGTTTGAAGATCCTTGCTCGATCGAACGGATTTCGAACGTTCGGTTTCTAATTCGAGTCGTAGCTAATTGCGAGGTGATCGATCCCCGCCGAGTTCGTTGATTAATTAACAACACCGTGTCTCCGGACGAGTTTTTTAACAGGCGTTACCTGCGAAGAGACACGACAAGGAGCATAGATAAAAAGGACGAGCGCGTGTACGACGCGAGGCTGACCCAGATGATAGGTTCCGATCGATCAACGGTATCCTTTAGCTCGCGTTCAACCGTTCAGATTTCGAACAATGCTACAGCGTAGTGCTACAGTCTACATACTCAATGTACAGGGTGAAATGAAAATTTTTTGGATGAATTCTACACCTTCGATTTGATGGAAATACATGACAAAAAGCCTGGCGCAAAGTTGATCTTGACCTCAAGAATTCAAAGACCAAAAATTTTTCACCTTCCACCAGTGTTAAACTAAGCATTGATCATTTGAGTAGTTTTTCTTTTCTTTCTTTGTTTATTGTTCGAGAATTCATGATGTTTTTGGTAGTCGATTTGTATATTTACAGATTTTCAAGGAAATATGTGTAACGTTAGGATACCTACTCTGACATATTTTGTTTTCCAACTAGTAGAATCAACAGCAACGAGAAGCGTCATAGGAAGTTTTAACCACTTGCGCTGGCAACTGATTGCGGGCCATAACGAATGACCAAACCGTACACAATAATTTCGTCGCTTTCTTTTTGAACTCGTCGGTATGATATATCACTGGCTAGAAATTATTGAGGAGTAGTAAATTTATTATTTTGTTTTACTTAAATATACTCGAAACTGAGAAAATATTACAATTTTAGAACAAAAAAATTCTCGACGTGCATGGTACGGCATTCCAGCGCAAGAGGTTAATATACTAATATCTAGTAAAGTACGTCTGCAAATTATCGATGAATGAATGCGGCTCTCGGTTGAATGTCAAACGCATCGTTTAAAGATGAAAACCAAGCATCGATCGTCATTCATCGACAGATAAAAAGCATTTCCACGGAAATGAAAAATACTCGAGATATCCACCATGTTCGCGAGTTGATCGTCCACGTTTCTCGACGACAGAAAGTTAGAAAAGTTAGTGTAAATATAATTGATGGACCGTTCTCAATGCTGGAAAAGTAGACGGGGAGCAGTGAAAGCCGGTTCGGCGCAGAAAATCAAGATGCACGCGCTCGGACACGTTCCGGAGTTCCTCGAGAAAAAGACGACGAGAGGGCAACGGGCTCGATCTCGAGACGAGACGAGACGAGACATCTCGAGCGTACGAAACGGAGAGTCTCGTCTCGCGTTTGCGTTTGTTACAACGGCACGCGACTCTTGGCCGCCTTCCTTAGCTTTCGTGCGTCGCGGCTCGGGCTCGATTGCCTCTGCCGCGATTTAATTAGCGCCACGTGTCTCCGCGGGCGCTTCTTTTCGTCACGCCACGCGTCGTTTCACTTCTCGAGAAACTTGCACTCACTTTAGAAACGTCCGATTGTTGCCAGTCGAACGACGAGTCTTCTGATACGACATGCGATCTCGTCTCGCGAGAAACGTCAGTGGAAATTTTTCAATCGCCAGTATAACCGATTTTTAAACAGCCAAATTAGTTTCACAATAGAAACGAACATCTTTATTACATGTATGTTAAACATTTTAAGAAATTATAAGAATTCAGTTCGAAAATACCTAGAAGTTTGCTCCTTTCAAACGTTCCTCGAAAATATCTGGATATCTAGGTTAACTAAAAATACAAGTATCGATTAATTTGTACAATTTGTAACGTTCAATTGCAAACCTCTGTTGCAACGTTCAACTTATTACCGTTTCACGAGAAAATTTGTTAACAATTTGTAGCTGTTTTCCAACAAACTCTCAACGTCTCGATACACTTGCGCGTGTCGTTCCAACTCACTTCGGTCACACGTCGATTATACAAATCGTTTGCAATTTATTGGAAATCTTCGTTGGCCAAGGCAGGTCGGAAATGTATCGTTTCTCCAAGTACGCGGGGGGGAAATTGGATGCTGGTAAACGGATTAAGGTTGACAAGCGGCCACGTACGCGGCCACTCGAGCTGCATTCCAGTTCAGGCCTTACACGTGGGGGGCTTCTTCCCATCAACCACTTCACCGGGTCAAAGCACATTGTGCGTCATTGTGTCGGGACGGAACGATGCGTGTTTCGCGTGTACCTGTTCAGTCCAGGGGACTCTCGCACAAGTGGCCAATTACCCACGAACCACGTCGAACAAAACATGACGAAAGTCTGCACGAATTACTTTAAGTACAATCCACCAGCTTCTGATCAGGCCGTATCTACCCGCGTGTATGCGTGTACCTACTTATTTCACGACGAACAAATCGTACGACTCGTATCGTGTTCCCGGTTTTATTGTCGAAGAAAGAAATCGTGTCTCGTAGGACAATACGACTGTACAAGAACGATAGGTCGTGCACGACTCTGAAAAGAGAGAGAGAGAGAGAGAGAGAGGAACTCTCGGTGTAAAGCAGCATCAAAGATTCAATAGGACGTAGCGTACACGTTAGACGAGGATGGAAAAATCGAACAAGGGTGTATAGGACATATATACCGGTGACACAGGATTACCATAAATTTTCCAAGTGCGCGCGCGCGCGCGCACGCCAATGTCAATTTCCCGATGCGCGTCGGATTCTATTAAAAGTAACGCGCGATCGTCGTTCGCGCGCCTGACATCCACAGGCGTTTCCTCCGCTATCCGTGACACCGTTTCCCCATTCAATCGTCGTGGAATCCAGCTACCGACCGATTCGACGATTCTCCAATTTATCGGAGACAGCTTTTTCAAGAGAACGAAGCAACGACACGCTCGGTAAACCGCCAATATAGGGTGAATCGATATCGATTCTCTGCGTTTTTCTGCGACTCGATATTGTTGGATGACCAACTTTACGCCAACTTTGAGTCACAATACCGATCGAAGATAGCCAGAGTAAGGCGAGCGTTCGGCCAAAACATATTAGTCATCGAGAGAGGCCGGCTTGATATCGGGATGGGCGAGTCGCTGATAAGAAACGAGTCCAAAGTCGCTAAACTTCATCGATAACGCGTGCGCGGTTACCTTCGAAGGTAGCAGCAGAGCCTGACGCTATTCTGCTTTCGGATGATTGACGATTTGCGAGCTACTCGGAGCGAAAGTGAAAGTACGGATGAGATTATGCAAATGACTGGCGATTGAAAGTCACGTAGGCTATCGAGGAATCGAACGAGAGGCGTGAGATATTTCAGGGATGGCCAAAGTCGAACTTGAACAGATCCGAGAGAAACCGAGTCGAAAATCAGAATATCCTACCGGCTCCCTCGGAGAAGCAGTCGCGATTCTTCTCTCGCGTTTGAAAATTGACACTCGCGAAAATGAAAACGAGGCAGCTTTCGCCAGGTCATCGGGTCGTCGAACGCGATAACCAACCACGACCAATATCATACTTTCAAATGAATCCGCCACTGACGAGGATCTTGCGTGACGTTCGAGGATGGATCGATATTATGGCCAACAATACGTAGACACGATACAAATCGCGACCTGCTAAGCAAGCACCGGAGGAGAATGAGGAGGAGGACTGACAAATAAATTGACTCGACCTGGCTGGGGACCGTGCGAACTCCGATTTCACGTCTGACATGAACCGAGTACACACAGGTGCAGGTCGGTTTATCGACTTCCTGCTGCACCTGTGTGTTTCCCTCTGCTCTCCGTGCACCGACGTCTCGGTATGTTAAACCCCACGTCCTCTCTCTATCTCTCTCTCTCTCTACCTGGGCCGGGCTGTCTCGGAGACAGCCTAATCGGAAGCAATTAGGAGCATCGATCTAAATTACATCCTCGATCACGTCGAACAACTTCAAAGAAGAGGAAGCAACGACCCACTTTTGTCTGCCTGCTTCTATGGGTGATAATAATCCGCGCGTACATCCGTTGCTTTGGCATTACCGGTGATATTTGATTGCGAGGGCAGATTTTTGCATATCAACCTACTGCGAGTAGCAAACTGGGTCGTGATCTCGACGATCGTGCATCGTAATCTCTGCTGACCCGTTGATTCTCAATAGTCTGAAGAAGGGGAATTAAAAGTTTGGAAAGGTAATGAATTATCTTTCCGCCTTTCCGTTGTGAACATTTCACGTAGCGAATCGGGGGAAAGTCTCGAGGTTCCGACATATCCTCTTTGCATCGGAATTCGAATTTTCGTTTCGCGTCAAAGGAAGATTTCCCGAGTGACTGCATAACGTAGCAGAACGGAATCGTCTCAAATTTGAAATATTGAAATATTGAAATTTACCAGATTTAATCGTGCAACGATCAAATTCTCTACGGCCGCGAATATTCTCCAACTGTACATCCAATTTCAATACTTGTACTGCTATTTTCGATTCCCCTTTTTTCCCCAATAAAATTGTCATTTTTAATCTTCGATATTGAAATTGCTATATTAATTCCAATAACTTTTTATTCAAAATATTTAAAACATTTTTAATTAAAACGTTGCCAACGCCAATCAAAGAATGGATCTTCGGATATTCGCATCGATTGTTTTAATTTCAAATTTTACAACGTGTCACCCTTCGCGTTCCACGTTTTTCAACGAAAACGACAATGTTGCTAAAGTTAATGCGGCTTACGTGAATTTTCCCTACCGTTTCGAGAAACGAGTAGTATTTCTACGTGCACGAACAATGTAGATGATACGACGCGATACGTTCGAATCCCCGTCGTGAAAATATTTCCACGAGTTCACGAACAAATCGGCGCAGGTTCGAGCAATAAGCGAAGGGTTTTGCAATATGCATCGGACGATAAGTTGCAACGGTGGACTCGTAGAGAATCCAGCATCGTACAATATCGTGAATAATGGATCGCGTCTGATACCAGACGGATGCCCCTTGCCGGCGGCACGATCGACGTTTTCTGCTACCTCTTCTCGTCGATCGACGATAAATAACCATCAAGCGATCATGCAAGTCGCCGGGTGAAACTTCGATACTCAATTAGAGAGAGAGATCATCGGGCCGATTTCGCGTCCATTCCGGCAAATTGCGATTTCTCGTTTGTTTCGGGCTGGTCCGTTTAAATTCTACGCTCTATCGAGCGTAGCTGTAGCAGACCTGCCATCGAACACGCGATACTACGGTATAATTCACACTTCGTTAACGACGAGATAGAATTTGTAATCCGCCGTCCGTCGCCAGCTCGTTCGAGATATTAGTCATTAACAGGCTCGAATTACGCATACTTTCTCGCTTACTGTCATAGCGAGAGATCAAGAACGGGCACCACGGTGTGTGTTCGTGCTCTGCTATGTGTTCGTGGCTTGCGTTATCGTTATCACTTGGCAATCAATAACTCGCGACAGGTTCTCTCTCTTGGAAAATTATTTTTCTTTACGGGGCAGTGGAAATTCGATGACCAGCGACTGCGAAATGAGAAACGCTAGATACAGAATACACATATGGAGAATTGGGAAAATGCGCAATGGTGATCATTTCTCCATTTTAAATGAGGATCAAGCGAGATTAATTTGAAGCAAGATTAAATACGATTTAATCTTTCAGAAAAGTCCCAACTCGAAGGATTAACCCTTTGCACTTGACCGTCCCCTGTAAGGGGACATTATACTTAAATTTTAGCTAACAGCTAAGCTTATAAAATTTTTTATAATTGCTGATAATTATAACGAACGTGTATGATAATATAATGTAACACCATGATAGGAATAATAAAATAGACGCAAGAGGAATAACAATATTACAAAAGAAGAAATTCTTGAGACAGTCGTGAGTCAGTTGGCACTCATTGTCATTATGAATTGACTCATCGAATTATTTAGGATAAATATAAACTAAATTTCTTATTGCCTTTGAAAAATTTTTCAAGAGATTGAAATTATGCATATACCATACTTGCTTTAAACGAAGTCACATGTTAAAGAAATACAATCAACAAAATTTCATGTTAAACTTGAACATTTAAACAGGATGATTATTTCCAATGCTACATCATTTTGTTTGAAGCTGATACTTCACTCATTGTTTCGTAAATAAATTGCTGATAATGACGATATATTTTACGAAAATATTTTCGAAATTAGTTAAAGAGTTAAAAGTGCGATGATTGATTGGTGAGCAAGAGAGTCTAAATTCGTGCGAAAGTCGACGAGAAAGAATAGAATTTCGAAGATACCCTCGACAGAATCTTACTTTTCGTATCTACCGAAACTCCTCCAACGCTCGTGACTCGCTTCAACTCGCCTACGAAGAAGTGTGGCTGGCAATCCAACTTCTCCAAGAAAATCACCCCTCTCTTTCTCTCTTCGAAGGCCGTACACTTCCAATGCTCTGCGTTTCCGCACGAGGGAGGACAGGAGAATGAGAATACCGCAAGACGAAAGAGAGAAAAAAAAAAGCCAACGGGAACCGTGGAACAGTCGCGGATAAGAATACCGGAAATCGCGAGTGTGCTCGAGCGGCCGACGATCCTGCCCGCTAATGAAGAGAAGCCAGAAGTCGGGTAGAAGTCGTTCTCTGGCCGGCCTGGCCAAAGGCGTGCTCACGCGGCGCCGCACGTCTTGGCGGCACACGGTCTTTCCTGTGCAAAAGGAAATGGGCGAGGGGTTGCCAGGGTGACGGTAGCCGGCGCCCGACCAAGACAGGGGTCGATACGACCACGTCTACGTCACCGATCCGTTCCTTCTTGTCCATCTTCGAGAGGAAACCTGCATCTTCGTGCATCGAGTGGGCACGTTTGTTTGTACTCGCGTGAAGAACGCTCTCGCGAAAAGAGGACGATCTGGCTTCCGGTCTTGCTGAGATGCAAACACATATTCTCTCTCTCTCTCTCTCTCTCTCTCTTTCTTTCTTTCTCCTTCTCTATTTGGACACAGCGACAACCACGACAAACGTGCAACTCTTGGAACGGCGGTAATGTTTGCGAAACGTCTGCGGAATGGCGAAACACAAACTCAGAGCGACCTCGATCTTCTTGATTTCATCTTGGATTCCCTCGCGCTCGTTTGGATGGAAACGAAAGATCTAAAAGATCTTTCAAACAGAGAAGCTGAGAGGGACTGATACATACGTGTATTTACAACGGAGGGAAGAGGGAAAGGAATGTCAGAATTCTAGATTAAGACCGCGTTTGGATGGTAAACTCTGTCCAAAAATCGTGCAACTCTGACCCTAGAAACAGAGAGAGAGAGAGAGACTTAAAACTCACGTACATGAATCGCTGTGTAAAAAAAGAAACAAGCCCACGTTTCGACGCTCGGTTCAACCATCGTCATCTTGAAATGAGTTTCGAGAGGGGAAACAGATTTCCTAGCCAGACCTGGGCCTGCACGCTTAACCTCTTGCGCTAGAATGACGTGTTACGCGCGTCGAGAATTTTTCCTTCCAAATTGCAACATTTTCTTAATTTCACGTATACGTAAATGTAACCAAGGCAAAACAAACAAGTTTATTACCTCTTAATAATTTCTATCCAGTCATATCATACCGGCGAGCTCAAAAAGAAAAAAGAAGCGACGAATCATTTCATACGATTCGGTCACTCGTTATGGTCCGCGAGCCAGTTGCCAGCGCAAGGAGTTTAATACGGTCCGATCCGAGAGCAAATTCACGTCGGTCGGGACGAAACTGGAATAAAGATGAAAAGAAAACGCGATTATGCGAGGAGAATGTCGCGATGCTACGTCGTCATCGTCAAGATGGCTCTTGATGCGTCCAACTGGCCGAGTCGTACCTCAAATACCAAGCGAGGTTCTCGAAATTAAGCGCGACGAAACAACGTCGAACCGGGCGTATCCACGAACGGTGAAGCGTATTTGCTGGGCAAACGAGCCGCGTGCCGGGTAATTCTTGCAATTGGAGGGAAAAAGATCCGGCAAATTGCGGCGGAAGTACCAATCGTGCACGGGTTTACGAGCGCGGCACGTCCCAGTAACCCGCGAAATACGCCCCGAACGACGCGAACCAGAGGCATTGTTACGACCACGAGCAAGCATAAAGATAATATCCAACATTATTGACACTGTCGATCCGTATCTTTCTCTCGAGTCTCTCCATTGTCGCTGCAACATGCTGGTTTCTCCTCCAGCAGCCTCTGCCGCTCCTATTGTTGCGCGCGAGTTGCAGAGACGCGAGCAGTGAAAGAAAAAAAGGAACAACTGCTAATTTTATATATAGATGTAGAATAAGTAAAACGGTCGACAGAGACTTTCTCTTCGAAACGATCTCTACGAAGTGAAACGTTACCGAAGCCCGATCTTCGATCGGATAGAAAGACGTAGCCACCTCTTGGGCAACCTCTTGGATTTAAGGTCAGATAAAACGGAGACAAAACTGCTGATACCGATCGTGGCTGGTCTGCGTCCACCTGCGGGGTTATTTTACGTTCACGCAGTCAGTTGAAGAAAAAAAAAGAAAAAAAAGAAAAAGAAACAAAACCCGAGCGAAGAAACGCAAGGTCGAGAACAATGCTCGCTCGTGCCGAACGATCGACCGTGCTGAACCTCTCGTGATGAACGTTCGTTTGTTCTTCGCGTACGATAACCGCTCCGAGGTCAGCAACTAGCTGTCGTACGTCGAAGATTACGACGTCTGGCCACCGTTTGTCATTTCTTTCGAGAGTTTAGACTGTGAAGCAACGAACAATTAAACGGAGAATAGTCATACAGATTTAAAACTACGTGTCACGGATAACAGGTTCATCCTTCCTTGAAAGAAGAAATACTTGTTTAATTTATTTATTGGGTTGAGCAAAACGTATTAGAAACAATCTTCGCTCAATATCTCGCCACGTACGTTTTTCTAAGAAACTATGCTTTCCTTGCGTATTTTACGCTACTGTTTGTTACATTATATTCAGTAATTTTTATTTGGCAACATTGTCAATATAAAGCGGAACAAGTGGTGTTTAATTTCTGGACAAGGAAAAATGCAACACGAACAAAAAAAAAAGACATATATATGGAGATGTTGAAAGCGAACGTGGGTGTTAAAATTGGTTTGCAAAATACGACGTGAAAGGATTTTGAGAAATAAGGCAGACCATGGTAGCTGATGACGATCAGAATTTTGAAATTGCCTGAAAGATGGGAAAAATTCTTTTTTAATACAAAAATTCCGTCCTTTAATTTGAGCCAAAAATACGGAAATTACTACCTACCCAACCCAATATTTTGTAAGTTTATTTACTTCCTTCTTTTCTATATAAATTTATACATGTACTTTTACATGCAAATTAATCTTTGCTCTTTATGGAATAAATTTTCCCAACCACTGCCAGAAAAGAGGGATACAAAGAGGAACGTTCGATTCCAGGTCAGTCTGCTGGCAATATTCGATGAATTCAATGAACCATTTACTTTCAATTAATTTGAAATATACGCGTAATATACATTAACCTGCAATTGAATTATTTACATCTTCAGAAAAGAAAATTATAAATCAAAGGTCAGACATTTTCTCGTAGAAAAATCGAGAAGACACAGACGATCCACAGGAGCGCTATAAATTCCTGGATTTTGTTAATCCACGACAGACGCGATCAGGAAAATTCTAAGAGTAGATCCCGTAAGCCGGAATGGCAATCTTACAGAGCAATTGAATTAGCTTGGTTTGGAAATTTGGTGAATCACCCTTACGAGGCAAATCCCAAGAGGGGAGCAAGTATTGAATAAGTTACGCTACGACGAAATGAAGAGTGAACGGTTTTAGGGCCGTACAACAGTTGATCGATCGTACATGTATAATGAATCGAAGGAAATGTTACGTTAACTCGTTAGTCCGTCTCTTAATTAGAAATTTCTGTAATTAAATCGAAAGTTCGTAGCGGCGCGACGAACGAATTTTACTTGCCTCTTGTAAATGTAAATGCGAGGTAATTCGTTAACGCCTAAGCAAATTAATCGCAGACCGAGGGGAAAGTCTGTGAAGAGCGTAGCTGAAATTAGTGCTTCGCGAAATAAAAAAGACACTACTCGAAACTTTGGATTACCACTCGAATTTTACTCTTCTTCTCAGTTGTTCATCGATCGTCACGTCCAAAAAACATTGGCAATTTCGCGCGAAACCAAACGGCAGATTAAAGGAGGAAATTACGTCTGTTCGGAGGAGACCCTGAAAATCGTCCCAGTTTCGAAAATCGCCACGTACGCGATAACCGTCCCGGCCGAACTTTCTTTCATACGTGAGATGCAATCGAAAACACAACACCGTGTCGCGTACAGAAAGACACACATTAACGATGGATTGCGCCGATGGAGCGCGTGCCAAGTCGTACATCCTCCTAAATCTCCGTGTGCGCCCCTGCCATTGCTGCACCGCCCCAGTTACGACGCTCGCTGAAAGTGTAACTAATTAGACGCTTTCGAAAGTTGCCGCACGATGTAATAATGTTTTATCGGATCGCGCGCGTGAGATACCGGCGCCTATCGTTGCCTGCGCACGTTCAGCGAGAACCCGGCCGTACAGTGGACCGTGGAAAATAGTTTTCATCGATTCGAAGTAGATCGTCGAAGCACGGTGAAGAAGAAAAAAAAAAATACACGAAAAACTCGTTGCAAATCGGTGTTCGACGCCGAGTACAACACGAACGATCGTGCATTCGAAAAATAAAATCGCGTCACACAGGGGATGGGGGGTTAAAATTGTGGAAGAAAAATCTCGCCGGGACGTGGAATACGTATGAAAGCGAGAAAGAGAATTCGAGCAAGTTTACACGCGTCGAATACGAAACGCCAACGATCAATTACGCGTGTTAAGCAAGTATTCTGGTAATCCGGCTTATAAGAATCGACTTTTTGGTTTTTTTTAAGAAAACCATTTTTTCTAAGAAATTTTCTTCTTAGAAATTTTTTTCTAAGAAAACCATGATGCAGTTTTCGCACAAAAATTTATTCATACTTAAAGAGTATTTTTTTTCTTTTTTTTTTAACGAAATTAATGAAAGTTGTAGAAATTATTAATTACCTTGGGTAAAGCATGTTTTTAAAAACGGGTTCGAGTAGCTGACATGATTCCGGTCCATCTGGTTATTTGAAACGAAAAAACCAAAAAGCATCTTAATTAGTATAAAGTATGGCTATATGAACCACTGAAACAGCAAAGTTTTCGAAAAATAAAAAAATGGCAGCATTTTGAAATTTAAATATCGATCTTCCTTGTGCTTCTCGTCTTTTGAATGGTAAATAAAAATAGAAAAAAAACATCAGATTTTGAAATCCGTGGTTCACGCGATAAAAGTACATAAAAGTACATCCGGTGAAGATCTTTGAATTTCAAGTCAATCGACTAAAACGTGAGATATCCCGTCAGCCAGTTTAAAAAAATATGGATTTGAGAGGAACACATTCAAAGTTTTTGTTACCCGTTGTGCAAAAATATTCATACTTACAAACAATTGAGCAGTATAAGAAATAAAATATAAAATAATAATAATATAAAAATAAATAGTATTATAAAATAAAATATTTTTTGAGAAAAATACATTTGAAGTTGCCGTTAACCGTTGTACAAAAATATTCATACTTACGTTGCGAGCAGTACACACTGTTTCCTTTAAACATCTATAACTTTTCTAATTTTACGAATTCAAACAAATCCTTTTACACACGCATTTTTGAAAGCATGTATTTTGAGAAAATGTAAAAAAAAAGAAAAATTGATTTTTTTTAAGCCAGATTACCAGAATATCACCTTAAATAGCAAGACCAAACTACAGGGGCAAACTACCTTTTCCTTCGTCGATTTTGCAGAGCCAACAACAGGTGTTCATTGTGCGTGAAATCAATTTACAAATAAGGTTGCCCAATTCGTTTCGTACGCCGACTCTTCCCTCTCGTATGAACAAACGAGCAAACATGCAACGAGAACGAACAAACCGCGATACAACGATGCGAGTGACAAGTTGAAGGGAATTCTCAGTCAAAAGTTGAGCAGGTTAGGGCAGGGCGTTGATCGTGGAAACAGCCCCAAAGTGGAAACGTTTCGGTCGATCGAAAATAGAAGTGGGGGAAAAGGAGTGCGGCGCTATTACGAGCCGTATGCGTATGGAACCGTCTCTCTTGAACGCGCTTTCGAGGCGCATGTGCAATTAAGAGAATCGGAAATAGGGGCAAGAATTATCGATCGTCTATTGTCGATTGTGTCTGAATTGAAGCTGTCCGCGTTTCTTAATAGATCGAATTGCGAATAAAGAACGGAAGCACAACGTACGAGAACGTCTGGAAGAGAGAAGCGCAGACACTGAGGGAACGGAATACGCTCCTGCCTATATTCGATTCGTTTGCCACTGCACAGAAGAGATGACCTGATTCCGCGTGACACTCGTCACACGTGGAGGGTTCATTATGTAGGGTTTACCCAGAGAGCGTCGTTATTACCGTCGTTTCGGGTCGGCGGACACGTCCAACGACGTATCGTTTGGATTGATAGTCAGAATCAAGTGAGGGGAAAGGAACAAAAAAAAAAAAAGAAGAAAACGCACCGACGAGAGGGAAGAACGTGGAAACTCGTGACACGCGAGAACTATCCAGAATTACAACGACGGAGAAAAGGGAACGCTTAAATATTTCAGAGATAGATGGAGGCCTAGAGTCGAGAGACTGCCTCGGCGCGGCGGACCATTAATCAAAAGCGCGCCTGCCTCTGCTTCTACGAGAGGAATCTTCGTACGCCTTGACCGCGCCCCTCCGCCCTCCGACACGAGTGCATGTAACAACAAGTGAAGCATTCCTTCAGGAATGAAGAGGAACAAGCGATAAGACGGGCATCTTCTTGCCGTGTTCTGCAGCCACCGCGCGCGATTTCCCTGCGATCGATACCGCTGAAACGGAGCGATCGTTAAGTGGGTCAATTTGTTTTATCCGTGCTGGCCTCTCCATCGATCGATTACGATCTCGAGCTGTGTGACTTACGGGCGCTGAATCCACCAACCGTGCAACACCCCGCCAGGAGAGAAACTTTCCGCGGTGCACGTGTACGTGTCCGATCTTTTGTCACGCTTATCGCGAGAGGTACGATTCGGCTTTGTGCGAGAAACTTACAGCGCGCTCACATCGTGACGTTGCTACTGGACCAAAGATTAAACGTCTTTATTTTACAGACGGACATCTTGTGTGGACTGTGGTTTCCAGCTTACGTTCTTATGTTCAACTTATGTTCTCATGTTCTTTGATTACACTTGACCAAAACAAGTGATGTTAATACTAGAAGTATCAGAAATTAATAACGATCGTCAGTCGGAAGAATTAATAATGACCTGTGCTCAATATGTGCTACACCTGTATAGAAGACTGTCGTACGTGCTTTTTGAAAATAGATAAAAATTTACTGACATTAAGTATCAATTAATATATATATATATATATATATATATATATATATATTACAAAGTAAAGAGATTCAATTAACAGAATCACACGTGTCACACTTGGTTTTATATTCAGTAATTAACTAGTGATTCGTAACTTTTCGTAGAAATTTTATATCTTTACAAGACTTGGATCGAGTTTCTTGCAAAAGAAACGTTTATACTTTAGTTGTCAGAGGAGAGTAACGATAGAACAAGTAAATATGGACACGGTGTACCTTGCAGTGTTTGGAAATCCTACTAGATAATTGCACGAGGTAATTAAATTGACCCAGCGTGTACTCTGCGAGGATAAAATTCTGCCAACGATATTCGTTCGAAACTGCAAACAATCCGTGTGTGTGTCTGTACAAGAGCCACTACTGAAAAGTATCCTGTGTTATATCTTGAAATGGATTGCTTTATGAGAGACGACGCGCGAAAGTATCGAACTGATCTCAATTACCTCTACGTTCGATGAAATTAAACATAAAATGGCTCAGGAAACAATTTCTTCCAGAATGAGAGACAGAGAGAAGCTTTCAGCCTTTAACCTAACGCGATTCTTCCATTAATCGCGTCAATTAACGTTAATTAAACGAAATCACGTTGAGCAGAAGATCTAACAACATCTGACGGTTCGTTCGAGAGAGATTTCAGACGAAATGAAAAAATCGTGCGGCTCCTTGCTCGAGATCGTCGCCAGAGTCTTGTCCGCGTCGAGTTAAGCTCGCTGCCTCTCTAACGAGCGGAAATCACCACGACCGGATTAACGACGAGGAAATAAGGGATCCGAACTAAGGAGAAAATAGGCAAAATCCGTTTCAACCCGACCCCCTCGAACGGCAATCGGATTCGTTTAAGCCGGAACGCAAGTGTAAGAGAGTGGACGACTAAAGATTAAACTCGGAATCGGGAGCGCCGGGTTAGAAAAATAATTTCGCTTTCTCGCGAGGTTTGAACAGCCATTTCCGATCGCAAAGACGTAAATATCGCCTCGAAAGAAGTACCGGCGATCGTTACGACTTCGTGGTTTCAGCGATTCGAGTTGAATCTCCGGGATAAGACCGCGGGGAAATCGAAGGTGAGCGAAGATAAATGTCCCGCAACGACGATACGAGGGCCGTAAAGAATAATTTATAT
Source organism: Tetragonisca angustula (assembly GCA_036937485.2). NCBI lineage: Eukaryota > Metazoa > Arthropoda > Insecta > Hymenoptera > Apidae > Tetragonisca > Tetragonisca angustula. Next base: position 986,394 of record JAWNGG020000077.1, on the reverse strand, counting down.
ATCGATATTCACGGAACTAAACGCGGCAGCAGACCGACGTGTAACGTAGCCAGGAGAGTCTGAGCAACAACTGGCAATTAACCAACATAATTAAGGTTAATTGACCGATTCCACGGTTGTGCGAATCAATCGTGCCTTCGTAGGCGCAGTGATAATTAACAGTAAACGAAGACTTGGGCTACTGATTCTCTTCAACGTGCGGGCCTCGCGTTGCCGTGATTTGTTATTAACGTCAGGAGAGAATAAAATAGAAACGGACCACATTTTTTTTATATATATCCTGGCCAGGGGAGAAAGTCGCTTTTTCCAGGGCGCGTAAGATTCATGCAACGTCGAAAATGTGTTTCGCGTTTTCTAGAGAAAAAGAAAGAAAAAAAAAAACAATGCGCGATTCCACGTTGCGAATCGTCCGCGAAATGGCCAGAAGAAAGCGTCCGCGGTGGTCCATCTCCAACGTGGAGATTCACGGAGCATCGTCCCACTGAAATAATACGTACACGACCTTAATTGCCAGGAATATGACTAATAACAGACCTGCTTTCTTCCTCCGCTACGTTCTCGAACGGTTGCGATTAACACCGAGGGATCAATTGGATACTAATCGCTCGTTCGCAATCAATTATCGGATATTATGAAATTCAGATGGCCGAACAGTTGTTTCGAGTAGACGCAACGCTGGCTAATCTATAATTAACGAACGTTAAACCACGGTGTGTTACGAATTCCAACCGTGTCATGAGGAATAACATCAAAAGGAAAGGTTCGCGTAACACGAATTTCGTTACTGGCACCGATTAACGCGGAGAAAACGGGGTTCGAACGCCGCTTTCCACATGTTTTCATACATTGTTGGAATAGGGGAAAAAGTAGCAGGATAAACGATTACTGCCCGTGATATTTCGTATTAAAAGAAACGGTTTCTCAGTAGAATTTCTCGTTTCACGACCATTTCTCGCCAGATTTCGAAATGAAATGGTGCGAAATTCCGCTTCCCAAGTATTCTCGAACATTGATGAAAATATATTTGACAAGCCTCGACCGTGACACTTTAAATCACGTCGACGTCGCTTTTCACGTATTTTCCAACATCCATCCCAACATGAAACAAGTCAAATAATAAATTTGACGACTCTTGCCAGCGATATTTCGTACGGAAACAAATAATAATTAAATAAACATCGCGCGAATATCGCATTGACGAGACGGAGAAGACGAGAGGTAAGAGAACCTAACGACCGTCGTATTTCAAGATGAAATAAGTGAATTATATCTGGCATCGCTGGCAATTAATCATCGCGCTCATTTCCGATCACCGCGATCTCGCGGGCAAAACCCGCACGTGAATCGTACGCGAGTGGGCGCCGAGAAATCACACTGATTATTCCGAGTTACAAAAGAAGACACGGCCGTTATTTCACGGTTACGGATCATTTTCGTAATAACTTTCTGCGCGGCTGCCGCTACGAATGCAGTCGACGAAGAAGAAGAAGTCGCGAGCGCCGTGTTTTGCAATTTTCTTCCACCGATGGATTTCATGCCGGCAGGTATTTATTGCGTTACGCTTATTAGGACGAAACGCATAAATGTCAAACGACCCCTCCGATACCGCCGCTGCTATTTTCTCCTTCTCGCCTCTAAATATCAGAATCGCGGTGAAAGCGCGACCGTTACCGGCCCGTCGGTCCCTTCTACTTTTTCCACCGGCCGCGATAATAACACGCGTCGATGCACGTCGTTCGATCAAGTTGTTTGCCTAACGTCCAAAGGGGACGTGCGCGCGTCCAGCGAATTCGCAGCGTGATTTACCTGAACTTCGGGATGGATATCCCATTACAGTGAAAGTTGATCGTTTAACCATCGATCAATACGGGTAACGTGGAATATCGTTGTATCTGACTAAACAATCGACTCACCTGTAACAGACGAAAAAAACAAGAAAAACGATAAAAGATGGTCGACAAGCAGGATTTTTAGAATTTTTTAAACTCGACCAACTGTCTCGTCGGACGATTCTAATCACGATAGAAATCGGTAAAGCAAGGAGGGCAAGAAACAATTCTACGCGCCGTTTCTTTTTAATGTTTGCCGATCGTAACGGAGCCAGCGGGACGTAACGAAAAAAAAAAAAAAAAAAAGAAGAAAAGAAAAAGAGGAAAAGAATGTCCGGCGGCGTTTGTTCGTGATGCATCGACGAATCGATGAACTGCATCCACCCCCCCAAGGGAGAAATTTAATTGGATCATTTGTGGACACTTGTCAATCGCAAACCGGTTGGAAAAAAACCGCTACGTTCCGAGGTACCGTGGTCCGATGATCGCAGGGGTGCAATTAGCCGTTCCGGGGAAAGAAGCACGCAACTCCAATCACGGGACATGCGTTTTCCTCCCTCTTTTACGCTTCTGGGTAAATATATATCGCAACGTCGCAAGTAGTTAACATGCGTGTCGCAACGATGCGTCTCGCAGGGATAATAAAATTCTTTGCAGTGCTCGATGTCACATCTCGCAATTTAACCTTTCAATTTACACGGTTTCGTAATTGAATGGCGAAATGGATATCGGCACGCGAACGATCCTGTTATTTTACGCGGTTTTGCGCCCTGTGGACAGGAATATTGATCTCGATAAAAAGCGATGGTTTTAAATTAAAGTGTCCTCTGTAAGTTAAAGCGACGTGTCGATAAATTACATTTAATTACGGAAACTTGATAAAGTCGTCAGATATAAAAATGTTTTGTAAACGGACGTACGATTCGGAGGTGGTATAGATTTAACACGCGTTATTCTGTGCGATGGTTAATTTTTAAACATCTAAAGATTCGAGATGTTACACCATCTCGATTCCAAAAAAAAAAAAAAAATTGCGTTCTCCTTCAAATTAGAATTTCACATTCAAGAGCATCTCATGGATGCTCCACGTTCAATTCGTTCGAAACAACACGGAGCAAGATATATTGCCTCCTCGCGATATACTCGTAGCAGCTTGTCTGATCAGAAAGATCCCTTTTCACTGTCGAAATGAATGATCCCGCTATCGCGCAATTGCCGGCCGTCGCCAACGAAACGATTACCGACGTCGCTGCACTGCCATACCGACAGCGAAGCGCAACGAAGTTCGAGGTCCTCCACTTCGGAGGCGCAGCTCGATTGTTGAACGCCACGCCGCGGATGTTGCGGCGGAATGAACGCGAACTTGCCAACACATTTGAACACCGTGGCGCGCAGTCACGCCCAAAAGACTGCTTTTAGAGCGGCCGTTGTTAGATGGAATCGAGAAAGACGACCTAACCGTACGTAAAATTAGAACTCGCGCATGCTACGCGAGATTCGCGTTCCCTTCGTTTATCCTATTTCTCCACGGATCCGTGCAGCCTTTCAACACCCTCCTCGAGATTCATCGTGCTTTTGTTTACCTACCAACTATAGGTATAGGGTCGGAGGCATTTAACATTTAACGGGGCCGTTCGTCAAGTACGCTCGACGCGACGATCAAAGCTTCGATGTAATAGATTGAAAACTTTCTCGGGAACAAACGAACATGCGCGCTGTTTCAGCTGCGTGCATGTATGTATTTGGCCTTCGTCGAGTTGTAATTTAGTTCTTTAAACCGTGGAGATTTCGAGCCGACGACGTTTTATGAAAGAAACTTGCTTGAAGAAACGTTCAATTCTGGACCACAGCTAAGGAGCGAAGAGAATGGAATTCCTAACGCAGTTCTCGACGCTCCATTTACCATTCTATGATTAAATCTGTTAACTCTGGTACTACGTCCGCGAAATGACCCGGTCGTGGATTTAGTAGCTGACGTTTCTCTAGTAGCCAACAAAGACAAAGAAACGTGAATGTTCGACGCGTATCTCTGACAACGAAACTCTGAGAAAGTAATAACTCAACGTGATTTGATTCGAAACTGAGATTAGGTAAATTAAACTCGCAAATCTTTCAGCTTCTCTTTCTTAAACTTAATATCGGAAAGTTTCGATCCAGGCAAAAAAGAAGAAGAAAAAAAAAACTCCGTTTGTAATTAAGGAACGTTCACAAACGAGGGAAGAAGACACCTTTCTCGATCTGACAAGCACGCAAAGTACCAAAGTTGCAACGACGGTCGTTGCTATTACCTAACTTCGAGTAGTTGTCTAGTCTAGCGAGAGGAGGACGAAGAGGCGAATTCTAATAGCTGCAATAGTTAGGGGACCAATTACTCGCAGCAGCGGCTGCACAATAGATGCTGAACCCGCGACACACAGCCAAGAGAAAGATAGAAGGGACGAAATACGAGTGCAACAGCGGTAATTAACGGTTGTAAAGGCAGACTCTCTCAATAAACAGAGGCACGAGCAACACGACCACGACGCGAAACTATCCTCGGGATCAGCCACGAACTGACCTTTTTCTCGCTTCACTTTCGAAGATATTCAGTCGGATGGAAAATGTTCGTGCGTTGTCGCGATCATTGTTTATACGTGAAGATTTACGCGCGCGATTAAAACTCTCACTCTTTCGACAATAATATTCGTGATAAGTATCAAGCACGATTGCTATTTTAATTGGACAAGTATTAAGCGAACGGCAATTGAAACAACGTTTCATGAACTACGTAAGAAACGACGTGAAATGACGAACAAAACGTAAAAATAGCGAGAATTGAACGTCGTTTAATCCGACATGTACTCCGTGCTCACGGCATCCTCTTTCTTTCTCCTAACGATTATTGCTAGAGAGACGTGACTGCATGTGTGATTGCAATGACCCCGCCGTTTCTGGGGTCAGCTAATTAACCATAATCTTTTCGCTGCCATTTTGCAAAGCCAATTATAGAAAACGGACAGCACGCTGAGTGCATTCGGTTGTTTTCTATCGGAAATTCTCGCGTCTGCATAATTTAACGACCAACCCATCTTGCGTCTACCGGTTTGCAACCATCGTCAAGTGGAAATTTTACAAGCGCTGTTATCTCCGCAAGTGTTCCCAACTGTAAAATCTTTCCTCGTTAGAAGACCGCCCTTCGAAGATTCCTTTCCCTGCGAGGGAAATATTTAAAAAGAAGAAAAAAAACAGAGAAAAGAACGAAATTTCAGCAGTGTGTAGATACAATAACAGGCATCATACACATCGTGGAAAACGTATCGACAGGAGCAAGTCAGGCTCCATTTTTCACTGAACGGTCGAGTCTTACGTCGCACGACGGTTCGACGAACAGATTGCGGCAGATCGCGCGAAAGGAAGGAAGCGATCGGAAAGCTAGGGTGGCAGCCTTACTCATTAGCGGTCTAATTACAAACCGGTCGGGACTTCTCCGTTAACCGCACGATTACGCGTTAGACAAGCCCTTTCATCTGGTCTGGCCTGCGTGGCGGCCTCGCCGGACTTAACGACTTATCATGGGAACGCGCCTCACACGCGGCGAGATAGCCGTGCAACTTTCGAGCTCTCTTCCCATCGTGTCTCATCCAACCGTATCATTACCCTGGCTTTCGAAACGACATCCAATTCGATGCTCGCGGAAATCGTTGAGCGTGTACTTTGTGAAACTGTTCCGACTGAATGAAACACGTGTTGGCTATCGTTTGATCGCCGGCTGCTACTACTAAATTTCTAAGCGTCCAAATACGAGCAATAAGGATCGTTCTTGCACGTGCCTCGAATGCTCCTCGCGAATGCTTCAACGGAGAAAACTCGAGAAAAGACGAGTGCAAATAAGATACGTTGTACCGCGATACTTCAGACTCGCACGTCACACTCGGGGCTATATTTGATTAAAGACCGATACCGAGCGGCATGTTATCGAGAGTCAGCACACCTACGAAACAGGTATCATGCACCGATCCGGGCAATAATTACGGTCTTTAGTGGTTCGTTTACGGCGAAATTACGGGACTGTTGCAGTTCGTAGGATCCGAAAGGCCGTGTTCGACGGGTTTTCGACGACGATAACGCGTCGATTAGCGATCATCAGCGATCGACGACCGAGACGGGGGGGCACGATCGATCACGAGCGAACACGACGCTTCCAAGGACCGTTCCCTGTCTACCGATGACCTCGATCTTTCCCGTCTTGTCACGATATAATTGTTATTACGTGTCCGTGAACGGGCACCGGCACTGGCCAGACACCGTGGCGCTCGTGAACTCGTCCGATCGATTTGCCCCAGCATCGTTTCGTGTTGGATAACGTCTTGCCAACTTACACTCGCCGTTCGCGTCGTTCCATTTTCTCCACCAGTCACACGTCACTTCAACATTACCATTCTTCCACTCGCTGTTGCGTGCTTGAGAAAACAAACTCGTGACCCGTGTTTGCGAGAACACGATTTACAACGCGACTGACGGAAAATTGCACTTCGATGCAAGTACGAGACGCGTAGAAGAAATGTGGCGGAAGGTTCTTGTATAGGTTCCCTCGAACAACAGCGAGGAGATTTGAAATATGGATGCGCGACGCGCAAATAATCTCTACTGTTTCTCTGTACTGTTTTGTCAGTCAAAAAGAAAAAGGGCGAAAAATTGAAACGAGACAAAATTCAAGTTGGAAAATTGAATTAACTTCGACGCTGTCACTTGTCACAATGGTTGTACAAATTAGGAAACGCCGAGGGAACAGTTAGCCTGTGAGACAAGAAGGTGTCTCGTGTCTACGGCTCTCCCCTTGTCGTGGTATCGTGGTAGAACGTAGAAATCTATCGATCGTGTACGCAACGAGACGCGTACATTGAATAGAACAGTGCAGCACTGTAGGCGAACACGCCGGGATATCTGCATAGAAACCTTGTAAAGCCCGTTCTCAAAGAGCCGTGGTTGGAACACGTGGGCAACGATAATCTACTGCGTGATAAAGATTTCAAACCGTAGATCAGACTCAACGCACTGGAGGAACGGTAGCCGAGTCGTGAATGAAATCTCCGAGGAGCGAGTCGAACCGAACAAAACAAGTCGACTTCTTTCCGATCGAACGAGCGGATTGTTGGAATATGGATATCGCTGCTCGACGAGTCGAACATTTGACTTGAAAATTAGAGGCTACCGAGATCTTTCGATGTCCATGAAATTTCATAGATCAATTCAATAAATTAACGACACGCGTTTCTCTGTTCTTTTTTCTCGCCCCCCCCCTCCCCCCGCTTCGAATTATCGCCAATTAACGTTATATCGCGCTACGTAAGAAAGAAATTTGCATCCAGGCGAGTTGGTCGGCGAGTGGCGCCATCGTCGGTTAGTTAAAAATAAACGTGCTGCGCGTGAAAAAGCGGCAGCACCTTCAGACGACGGACATGACGTCACTGGCGTGCTAAATACTCTCGCAGTGCCCCGTAACGGAAGTCGTTATTTTTACCACGGCTGTTTTTCCGCCCGTACACGCGAGCCGCACCCGCGAAGATTCACCGCAGCGCGAATCAATGAAAGCCTACGTTCCTACCGCCAACGACCATCGTAATAACAATCCTTCGGGGCTGTGCAATTTCTTTCTTTCCCTGCCGAAGCGTTTGCTTATTCCGACTGGGAACAAAGGTGGACACCGATCGAGGCCGAGAATTCGAACCACACCGAAGCGTGGAGGAGCCAGTGCCGCATAATGGCACGTTTCACGGCCAGTTTCGACTGGGTGCCAACGTTGCAATCTGCCCGCAGCTTCGATACCTTCGTACGCGAGTCTTTGAGAAATTTCGTCGGTGTGTACGATCAGTTGTCGCAGCGTTTGCCCGTGGCGTACGGACGGTCCCGAGGAACCGGAGCAAGAAACTCGAGAACGCCTTCAACGCGAACCTTTTAGTCTCGAGACTGGTCGCGACTCCAAGGTACGTCTTCATCCAATTACGCCTGATGCAACCAGCCACGTCCGATGTAATTGACCACTGGCGGATACTCCCGAGAAGTGTGTCAATTTAATGTCTCAATGACACGCGTCATACTATTGTGAGCGTGAGTCACCTCGAATTTGCAACGCGACAAATCGATACACCGAAACGATAGCAGCTTCGTTTTAATATTATCGCCAAAGTACGACACGAAGTTCAAGCTCATGAATTCAAGCTCAATTCTCATGAATTATCCATGGTGACGCGTATCAGCTTGACGACGATGCGCTCTGCGATACGACGTCCATTAACGCTCGACGAACAAACACCGTGAATGAAGGAAGAAATTACGAGCGAATCGAGAAAATTCAAGTAACTGAACAACGTGTCACACTGTTCCTGCGCCAGTCAGTCGTTCGAACACAGATATACCGCTGACTGTGCATCTGTTGTTTTCCTTTCCGACGCATCAGAAAGCGAGACAGCCGCCAAATATCCTTAGATATTCTGCGGATTTAAATCCGGTGGCACTGCTTCGCGAAATCGTTTCGTTTGTCGTTAAAATCGTTTCGCCCCGTCGCTGGATTAATTTCCTAGACTATCGAGCTGTTTCCAAGAAACGAGACCCCTCCTTATTACGAAACATCGTGTAGTCGTTGAAATATGCATTACAAAAAAAAAAAAAAGAAAAAAAAAGAAAAAAAAACGAACTCCCCCGAGAAACCACTTTGAATATCAATAGTTAGAAATCAACAGGAAGATAAAGAAGAAAAAAGGAGGTTCAAGAGCGTGACGTGAAATTTGAATTTCATATCGTCACTCTTGCTCTTGATTCGATCGTACGAGATCGAAAAAAGAAACTATTCAGACATTCAAAACTACGTAGAGGAATACTTACATTTACGTGCAGAATCTCTTAGAGCAGAAAGAACTCTCACGAACAAATCTTGAACTGCCATTCACTATTGACATTATTACGGAGTACCGGGACAACGCGTGGATTTTGGATAACGCCAGCGAATTGAAAGAAACCGAGAGGCTGAAGCTGACAGCGAGATACACGTGATGTTCGTTGCATCACAAGTGGGATTAAATCGAATAAGCAATTAGGACGAACGATGCGATCAACTAAACGTTTTCTGGCGTTGCCTGTGTACGGCTTCGTCTGCCGCAAGATCGAACGCAACCCTATTAAGTTTTTAGCTGTCGAACAACTTGTCTTTTCTCTCTCTCTCCCTCTCTCTTTTTAATAATTTCTCCAACCGATGTGTAATTATTCCAGCCGATCGCTAAACGCTAACAAAGTGTTGTCTCCGTTTATCGGATAGCTCGCGAGGTACCTTGCGACACGGTCCAAAAGTAAATAGCTCATCGACCAACGATTTGCGCAGACATTCCTAGAACTTATCCTAGATTCACGACTTTGACCGAGCGGGATAATAATAGCAGCGCAAGTGTAATAGGAACAGTGTACAAGCCGGTAGGCGTTTGTGTAAAGCTTCTCTCCAAACGAGCACCGAGAACGAGAAAAAAAAACGAAACGAAAGGAGAAAGCAACGCGCGAGAAGGATCCATCTCTCGAAAAAAGCTCAGACAGCCAACTGTTATCACAATCAATGATAACGTGACAGTGTCGACTGGAATCTTGCTAAAAGTAGCTCGACGGAACAAAAGACAAGAGCGTGAAAATCGAATACAGGTAAGCGATTGGCGAAAGGCGCCTGTGTGTCGTATTGTATTCTCGGTATTCAATGCCGAGAGCGGAGAGAAAAACGTTAGCGACGTGCAAAAGTGAAGCGTTACCTCGGACGATGGTTGTGACGGGCCAATCAGAGGCATCGAGCCTCTTGCAACACCACATGTCGATTTCGAGCGACGACGACCTCGTGGAAACGGACGAAAAGAAATTCGGGGAAGATATTCGGATGGTATGAATGCCGTTTTCTCTCGGAAAGTGAGCCGAGACCGTCTAGATGATGTCGCGTTTCGTGCGTGGAAACGCACACAGTCCGGCCGACGGTCGGAAGGGGGAGCGCAGTGAACTTGGCGTCGCGACGGAGCACGGCGCCGGCAAATGGCGTCTGTGGTCGATAGACAGGTCGGTGGGTGGTTGGTTTTCTCCGACGTTTGCACAGTTCGTATGGGAAACCAGAAGATGGTGTTGCCGTGGAGGGGTTGTGCTCGCGGCTGCCATGCGGCCCGCCACGAGGACCTTGAGGTTTCACCCCAGTCCGCTCTCCTCTAGACTCCTCGGTCTATACAGCTCTAACGTCACGACCGCTAGCTGTCGCCATTTTTTGTGACGTCAATAAGATCTTGATGGCGTAGCACCAGGGCAACAGATCGATCTTCCACTTCAATATCGAGAACCTTCTCGTCAATCGTTCGAAGAGGAATAATCGGTGATCGTCTATCGACCACGTACGCCTGCGCCGTTAAACGTTTCCCCACGTAGAAAGATCCAACGGAAGAGAAATTATAGACACGAGCCCAAGTGGAATTCCCAAGGTGCGGACAGTCGAGCGTGCAAAGTCGATATTAACCTCGGTCAGGGCCTCGGTTTTAGGAGTAATCTGTACGTATACCGCGAGGAGTTTCTGCTAAGTACACCCATGAGACCTCGAGGTGGAACGCGGTTGCTACCGCGTCGATCGATCGATTTATGGTTTCGACCTCGCGGCTTCGGGACGGATCTTTCTCAGCGAATCGGAGACGACCACGGAGTCTCGACTCGACACGAGGAGAGACTCGATTTATGTGAATTTCGCCTTGATCCTCGTCCCACGGCCACCGCAGCAAAGATAACGCAAACTGTTCGCCTGACCTTAAAAACTCCTATCGGAATTTCCCCTCCTACGTTCCCTCGTTCTCGACGTGCCGTCGAAATCTAATCGTTTCGCCCCTCGCGGAAGCGACTAGGTGGGTCTGTTGTAATTTAAAGCTAACGCGCCGACCAAGAAGACAGCGGCTGTCCAAGAATGCAGCTTGGAAAGGAGCACAACACTTGCCCTTGGGTCGCAGGTGCGTATCACCTTGTTTCGCGTATGTTCGCTATCGGAGCCGGGATTCGCTTTGCAAAGCAAATGTTCGACGAATGTTTGGCGAACGAACAAAGTGGCCTTGCAGGCATAAATATCGGAAGAAGGTGGAAGACGTGGATGGAATAAAAACTAGAGACGAGCAGAGAGCTAGATAGGGCGACATAAGGGCAGCTGCGGATGGGAAACACCATAAAAGCATGCGAACGCAGACAGACCGACTACTCTGGACAGACGCGAGACGAGGTGAACGCACCAGCGTCCTTTCCGAGTCCTTTTATAATACAGCCGATCCCCGCACGCTCTGTCCTACTTGTGTGCCATCACTTTACTCTCCATTCCCTCGGTTATCGATTACACGGGTTACGAAAGCGGTTCGTATCATTTTTACATTATTCGTACCCCTTTAATCGGGTTTCGAGGCCGTGTGTCGCCTCTGTAAAACGTGCCGTGCAAAGTAGGAAAATGGTCGAGGAAAAAGGAGAACACGGCCAACAGACAGTGTAGATTTATAAAAGTGTATCTTTGGGGAACTTGAAAATGGCTCTCTGTAAATTGCGTCGTCTCATTAGCAGAGCGAGCAGAGCTGAGTCTCTCTCTCTCTCTCTCGCGCGCGCGTCCCTTTCCAGCTCCCCTAACCGGTACTCGATCTCGTAACTGTTCCCGGCTCGTAGCAAGTGTCGTCGATGCAAATTCCGAATTCGACGACAAGGAGAGAACATCGATTTTGCGATACGATCTTGCTTGTCTTCCCGTGCAATGCTTCCTGCTCGCGAAGGTGGCGCAGGTTGGTATCGTTCGATTGATAACATCGGAGTGCTTCGCCAACGCGCGGAACAAAGTTGCGACACGTCCCGAACAATACACGTCAGCCGGTGTACAACCTCCGGAATACCTGAATACTTTGTACGTTTTATCTCGAACCTGCTTGGAACAGCTCTCGTTCCGTGTAAAGCTGTCAGTATCGAAAGAGACATCAGTCGGATTTTCAAAAAGGAAACGAGCCGTATATTCTTTGGTCAACATCTCGACCGTGTGCTTGATCGAGATCCTTTAGCCGAGAACTTGGTCGAAATTAATCGACACCCTTTCGACTGGTATTCGTCAGATTATTCGCAGCCACGAAAGATCTAGCTTTTAACTTCTCAACTTTCTTTAGTTTCAGTTTTAATTCTCTCTTTTTTTTTTTTTTTTTTTTTTTTGCTCAATTGAACTTGTTACTGATCGACTTTGTCTCGAGGTGAAATACACGAGCTAGAAATTTGATAAAGATGAAGATTAATATAAATTATTACAGTTGTGACACAGCAGTGATACGATTTCAAGATCAAATACACTACATTCAGTCGATCGAGGTCCGTAAATAAAAATCTGCAAGATCTACCACGTTACGTGGAACGGCAAACGACTCCAATCTAGAGAAAAGACTCCGAATGCATAATAGACTACCGGTAATTACGTCCACGGAACAAAAGCAGCTGCTGTAGGAGAGGCTCTGTAAGAATTTAGAAGTGTGCTCGCGAGAAGTCGAACAGAAGGCTGTTTCCAGTTGGAACGAGCGCACGCATCGTGCCACGGCTGGATTAAACGAGCAAATTACGGGTTTACCGAGTGGACCGGGTCCGGTGAAAATAAATAAACGCAGAAGACGCCCAGCATCTACGGTGGATTCCACGGTTTCCAGTAGAGCCGACGTGAGGGCCCGGGGTCCGCTTAATTTATTGCACCTGCTGGACCCGGGCGTAATTATCCCCATGCCAAAAAATTCTCGAACGCGTGTCCCTTTCTTCGACTTGCTGCTGCGTCGATATCTCCGAGGGGGGAAAAAAAGCAAACGGCGTTCGTTTGCTCGTCGTTGCTCCCCGGTTAGAGTGCCACAGGCCATTCACCGACGTTCCCGACGAGAGCTTCGCGTTGGTATAGTTTAAAAAAAAAATGGGGGGGGGGGGCACGTGAACTTTGTTCGGAATTTCGTTCATTTTTATCTTTGTACCGTATGACGAAACAGGGAGAGGCATTTCATTTGTATAAAACAGTACGATCGACAGTGAAAAAGTGTGCGTACGTGTGATTGGACACAAGCAGGCTTCTCTTCAAGAGAGTTCGACTTAGGAATTCTAGGAATACCCGAAGAAAAGGGGAGGGGAAAAAACCGATGGTGGACTAATCGAATTAAGAGCTCTGGGCGTCAATTACGGGGCTCGCGGTTCTATTTACACGGCGATTAACAACGCTGGTCGTCCTGATCCTTAAAAGCTGTCGCGCGTCTATACTGTCACGAATAAAATTCCATTGCATCGGTACAATAACATCGTTTTCGCGGTACGCCGGCGGTATTCTCGTTCTTTCCAGCGCTATAATAGAATCGAAACCGCGACAAAAAAATCGGGATACCGTGGTAATTGGATTCGAGCGACGCTATCCGACAAAATTCCAAGAGTTCACCGTACTAAATATACGCTGGACGCGTTCGTCGTTTCCCAACGGCAGAATCCGGCATTCCTCGTGCGAACGTGAACTACGACAAAGTCCGTGTTGCGTCGTGCCTGTTTCGCAGGCACACTGTTTCAGAGACGTCTCGCGCGAAAACACGCGGAACTCGCGGATAAAGAGTAACGCGCGCGCGCGCGTGTTTACAGATGGCATACGGCCGTAATATATATTGGAACAGGCGCGTGCTCGCGAGCGCAACGCGACGCTAATATCTCCTAGCGTGGCTAGTCGCGTCGAGGAACGCGGCACCGATCTGCTCTTGTTCCGTTCCGATCGTCCCTCTTAAAAATAATTCCCTCTCGGCCATGGTGCATCACTCGACGGGAAAAAGAGAAAATAGTGCGACGAAACGGCGCGATTCTATCTACGGAGGGAGAGAGAGAGAGAGAGACCCGGTGACAAACAATAAGAGCGTCGCGTGTCGATCGCGAGGAGAACACACTTCGTTGTACAACTCGTCCGACGAGGCAATTATCGTTCGTAAATCGTCATTACTGTTACACCGGCGTTACATGCTGACTACCGGTTCGATCGTTTTTCCGGTCCCGCTACTCCGATGTCGCGATAAACTCTCGTCTTGCTGGATACTGTTGGTCGCTTGGCTCGTTGATTTATCTCAACGCCGCTACGATATTTTTGTCCTTTTATCTCGCGCCGATAACGATCTACGGCTTAATCCTCCCTTGATTACAATCCAATTTATTAGGTCTTGTTGCGACGATACGACGTACAAGCTTCGAAAGTTTATGACGAAAAAATATTCTGGAAGGTACATATATCCCTCTATTCTACCTTTACACAGGGTGGGCCAAAAGTTTCTGCCCACCTACTTTTTTTTAATAAAACATCGAAATGTAAGGGGAAAACTAATTTCAATAATTTCAAATTGAACTTCAAAGTTTATTTTTTCATTTGTGTTTTAAAAATTATTTCCTTCAAATGTTAAAAAAGAGGTATACAGCAACAAAAATTGCGAATTTATTTCAATAGGAAGTGATTTTTGGCCCACCGTGTAGTTAATTATTAGAAGTACCCATAAGTAATGTCGTTTAATAAACATAATTTAACTTATTATAACATAACTCAGTTATTCTAGTTAAACATATTGACATTTAGTGCGCTTATTGTTAAATTATATATTAAAGCTTATATATATTAACTCTTAAATAAAAAATATTAAAGCTATTATATATTAACTCTTAAATAAAAAATTTTAAACCGACACAGTATTAAAAACCGACATTACTTATGGCATACATTACCCCTAATAATAAATGCTGAAAAACTTGAAATACGAAAAAAAAAAAAAAAAGAAACTAATCACTGCGATCCATCGTTCGATTTGCTTGTATTAAAAAAGTAGAGAAAACGAAAGTAGCTGAATTGCTTCCAGATCTATACAAGATCCATAAAAACCAACTGAAAATTGCTGCTACGATCGATATAGCCGATTCCTAGGTTTTTGGCGAATTAAAAAACGACACTATTTTCAACGATTTCGCAATTTCGACGATTTTTGTATCATTCGATATTTACGTATCGTCCAATCGTGCAGCCGTCGGAGGAATGAGTACAATCGATATTAATCGTCTTCCATAAAAACTCTAATTGATCGTGCCAAGGCTTGTCCAGTCATTGAATAACGCAGGAGCCGCTTCTAAGACGGCCTCATTATATTATTAGCGTAAGCGTGGCCAATTACTTCGAATTGTCGGCTGGAAGAAACGGCTGTGTTTCTTGCGGGTGCAGCTCCTCCTCTCGTTGCAGGACAACGCTGCAATTGCGCGATTCTCTCGGTTGCAAGAGCGGACGACTCGGTGAAAAGCGACTCGTCGCGATCCGCCGAGCGTGTTGGCTATTTTCGCGTCTGGGCTTTCCAGAACCAGACCCACCGGCCACATTCCTTTCAACAACGAACGTCGTCGTCTCGCGCCGCGCGCGAAAAAAAATTAATCGCGAAACGCTCTTCGACGCCTACGTGGCCTACACGCCACGTCGTCGAAGTATCGTAAGTCCGCCAGGTGATAAATAGGACTCTGAAATCGAAAGGACGTGGAATCGTAGGCACGTCGTGGAAAGTGTGCTGGGCCAAAAATAGAGGTCGAAAGAGATATCGAAGACGAGCGAGGACGTCCAACGACATACTAAATGATCTTTCTTTGAAAAGAAATCTTTGAAAAGAAATTTAAATTCTCTTGAGAGACAGTCAATGCGACTTAACCTGAGCGTGTAAATAGTCGACTTACGAATAATAGCAATTCAATTGTACTCTTTCCCAGCAATTCCCGCTCGTTCCCTGCCATTTGTCACCGATTTTTACGCGAATTTTTACGAGTCTCCTCCAGATGATAACTTAATGTTTCGTTGCCACGGAAATCTGTCCGCGAACGGAACGGACACGCAATTCTCAGAATAGATAGCTGTGTTCTTTGCAGTTATCGAAGCGCAATGGGATCTCGATAAGCATCGAGTTCGGAGATAATCACTGATTATTTGATTAAAGGATCGGTGAGACGATACGCGTGAAATTGGACGCGAGCTACTCATTGAGCATCGGACGAAAGAGGAACGTGATTTGTTACGATCGGTTCTATCGTTTCTGACCGCTGGAATCGGGTTGGTTCGAGCGCGATTTCAACGTCTGCCCGTGCACGATCGTCCAAGTGTTTTTAACCATGGCACAACTAGTTCATTATGAAACCGGAGCTATATTTAATCGTCAGGCTAAAACGTACGTTGTAATTGCCAAGCGTTCGAATGTGTCAATAAAATTCATTAATTGACCCGTTTCATTAGCGTGTATCCCCCTTTCGATCGTGTCACGAACAAAAACTGACGAGACGAGAATCGTGGTAGGTAGAGAAACCAAAGATCAGCTGCGTGTCGTTCGGCCTCGGATAAAAATCAATTTCGATTCGTACACGCGCGCGTACCTCCACCGCGACCAATCGATTCTTTCCCTCCCCGAGGGCCTCTCGAGTAACGGTTAAAGAGCTCGAAGTGAAAGTACAAAGACAAACACGCCGCGTTTAAATTGTTCGTAATCTCGAGAATAGCTCCAACGTTCGACAGTGATCTACTGGCTGGCGCGTGCAACCGGTTTTCGTCACTCGATGAGAAAACATTGTTGACAGAAAAAAGAGTGGGAAAAAATCGTGCTCGAATATTCTCGCGGTATAAATTTCTATGAATGGACCCGGATATTCAGACACGCACTCGACACAACCCTCTCGATCAAACGAGGCGCACCCTTTCGTGTTACACGATTCGTGGAACACGAATGAGACACAAAGAGAGAGAAAGAGAGAGAAAAAGAGAGAAATCGTTCGTCAACTATTTTCAGGATAAATTAAACGCGCGACCCGCCGACACGAAAAGATTCGACGCTTTCTCCGGTTGGCTGATATACAAGGTGTTTCGTAACTTGTGGGACCCACTTCGGGAGCTGATTGTACGCCTAAAAATAATGGGAAAATGTCATATAAATATATGTCCTATTTGTCTTCGTTTATGAGATATAATGAATTTGATAAACAGAGCAAACTCTAGCAAGCCAGTTTTACTAGGGATGGTATATTCAATTTTCATAATAATCATAATTGGGATGAAGAAAACCCACGTGTTATTGTGCATTCAAGACATCAACACCAGTTTAGTTTAAACACGTATGGGCAGGAATAATTGATAAATTTTTAATTGAACCTTTTGTTCTTGATGGGAAACTAACAGGCACAAAGTACGTTGATTTTTTGAGCACGCGTTTACACGAAATATTAGAGAAAGTTCCAGTCGACATTAAACTTCGTATGCAGTTTATGCATGATGGAGCTCCGTTGCATTTTGGCCGAGTGGCTAGGCAATTTTTAAATCAACACTTTGCAAATAAATGGATTGGTCGTGGAGGTCCTATTTGCATGGCCTGCTCGTTCTCCGGATTTGAATCCATTGGATTTTCATTTGTGGGGACATTTAAAATCTATCGTATACGCAACATCGATTGCAAATGCTGAAATACTACGTAACAGAATAGAGCAAAGCTTCCGACAAATTCGAGAAACACCAGGAATGATAGAGAGAGTGACCAGATCAACGACAAGACGCGTGCAAGCTTGTCTTCGAATGCAAGGTGGTCATTTCGAGCATCTTTTTAATAGTAATTAAAACGGAAAATTCATTGTATCTCGCAAACGAAGACAGATAGGACATATATTTATATAACTTTTTTCATTATTTTTAGGCGTACAATCAGCTCCCGAAATGAGTCCCACAAGTTACGAAACACCCTGTATATCGACACACGGCTTAATGCCGCGTTTCATAATCCCTTAATGATATTCAATAATTTATTATTCGTGGAAATGCGATTGGAAAAGGTCGTGGTAACGAGGTGGCCGCTTGTTGTTACCCGTCGAGTAGCGATTTCGAATCGATACGAATAATTCTCTCTCGACGCTCAAGAATGTCAAACGACGACGATTATCGGATTTCCCGTTCTTTAAATACCCACCGCGTATTTTTAACGGCGCCCGCAGCCAGAAAACCGAGGGAAACTTTTTCGTTTCGGGTGGAATGAACGCTGAAACGTCGCGACGCCGAAAACGAAAGAAAAAAAGAAAGAAAAGAGATCAGCTGGACGCTCCGTCAGTCGATGACTGTTGGACGAGAAATTTGGAATTGAATTAAACGATAGACATCCTTGAAATGAAAGAACGTTGCGGTGAATCACGCAACAATCACGGAGAGGCTGGGGCTTCGTCCAAGAAAGTCACGATTTCTCGCTGATTATTTCGAGCTTCCGCGCGTAAAACAATTCGCCACGGCTATCTTTTCTAATCTTTCTGTGTGAGATTTATCTGGCGTTCGTAGGCGAGTATAAGCCTTTATCGCGATCGATTTTTAATTGTGCCGAGGTACGAAAATTTTTTCTTTTCGCTGGCTTCTCTACACGTGTGATACGACTTTACCACCGACAAAAGATCACCTTTAACTCAAATGGTTGAATCCCGCGCAATGGAATCAACACACTTATAATTTTGAAAAGGTTTAATTCTTTGTCGCAATCGTGGTCGTGTGCAAGATCTATCGTCAGACTTTTGAGGAAAAGAATAGAATAGAATGCTACTTGCTTCTTCCAAGCATGTCCTTGTATGTTTTTGGTTATCATCGTCTCCAAGTGGAAGGGGAAGGAGCATAAATGACCAACTACTGGATCTTGCCCTAGTGACTAACTACGCGGCTACTACTAACGACAACTTACGTGGACTGTTACTAAATCAGTGTTTGCACTGATTCAATACTGTCCGGGTTGGTCATCCAACAAAAATTTCTCGCGAAATCGAAAAATCACCGCGTCTCGACGAGTGGAAGGCTCGCCGAGCAAACATCGACGAAAGAACCGATACGAGAGAACGATGGAAACAAGACGCGAGGCAAAGTAACGACGAGCGGGAGATTCGCAGTTCCGTCGTAACAAGAAACTCACGAGCAACAAGAAACTCGTCCCGTTAAACACGGTTAAACGTTTAATACGTAATTCCGCGATCTCGCGTGGAAACGCTTTGAACCGTTTAATCGCGTCCAACCTGCTGCCGCTGGTGAAACGCGATTGTTTCCAAGTTCGCCGAGGCAGCGTGAAACATCATCCTCTCCTCGAATGTACGTGTACGTGCTGAGGCGGATTGAAACAGAAGAAACTTCGTTCCGAGGTACTTTATAGAAATGTCTCTTCATAGAAATGTATCCCGATTGACTACTGGAAACTCGAGATATTTATTACGTCGATGCTCTCTCTCTCTCTCTCTCTCTCTCTCTCTCTCTCGAGGCTTGGCGAAGTGAGGACACGTCAGGTGGTACACGAGGGACTCGGATCGAGTGGCTGGAGAATCGTAACAAAGAGATTTATCGGTCGATCGAGCGTGATGAATAAAAAGCAGAGATAAAACAGGTTGATCCGTCGTGCCGGACACGGTACCGATCGTTACTGTCGTGAATCAGAATGGAGGAGAGGAGCTCGGCGAGTAGAACGAGAACGGATCTAACGTCTGTTCCGATATGAAAGCAAATATCTCCTCGACGAGGAATACCAATTTCGGAACACACGCCGGTCTTTTGATAAGCATCGTTCTAAAGAAAGTAGGATATACGGTTGATTGTGTGTATAGCTCGTAACGAGGCAGTTACGTTGCACATATACGCAGATTTTTTTCTCACGGAATTTGGGTCAGTCGTGCGGTGATTTCGAATCGCTTTAATCGATTCTCTTTGTTGCAGTGGTTGGATGTCTATCATCGACAACGATCGCTGCCTAAGTATCGTATCGGTGTAGATTCACCGCTGTCAGAAGATTGTATACAATTGTAATTGCAGTTGTTCAATTCCAAGAACCTACCAGTACCATCGTCGAAAGCGAACTCTACGAAAAGGCTAGAAGTTCCAGGGAGCTTCAAAAAAAAAAAAAAAAGTGACGAATGGTATTCAGAGAGAAACAACATCGCGGTGAAAACGCGGTTCGTCCATCCGGTCCGACGACCTAGACCGAGTGCCGAGACGACGGGTTACGAGAGGCCTTCACCTCGACCTTGAAGAGCACCGACCGTCCTAGCAAAGGTGAACCGGACGGACAAACGGAGAGCCTTTACCTGCCTCGTACCTGTTCGACTCGCTACGTAAGCATAATGCACGATTTCCGCGCTTATGTAAGTTGAAAACATTTTATCACGTACGTCATTGTTCTGTTTCTTCCCCGCCTATGTTCGACGACCGCCGTTTTCCTTCCTTTTTTTTTTTTTCTATTTTAAGCAACGACATTTGCACAATGCTAATATACATCTTCAACACTCTTGTACGCTTCGTTAGCAATTCAATGGCCGAGTTTTGTTACTTTAAATGAAGCAGAGCGAAACATTATTTTCACATTGGTATTTGATTTATCATCTAACAACACAGTAAATCAAATTGGTTTGGCATTCTGTCTTTCTAACAAGGAGAGGTCACCGCAGTTGGGTCGTCGAATGAAATTTGGTCTGTCGATTCTAAAGCAAATATAATTCAAATGTATCCAAGCATTTGCGTCAATACTCATTATTTACAGAGATATTTAATGTTTCATTTTTCTATTCCTTCTATCCATGTATATACTATTCCTGTGAGAGTTATGAGTAGTAACGCTGTAGCAAAGCTAATGATGTAGTGAATTCATACCCGAATGTTTCAAAGTTCGTAATCACACTCGTAGAGAGGAAATATCTTTGTATCATCTTTACTTTTGTTTTCTTTTTTTTGGTTTTCTTGTTTTTTTTATATAGAATACTGTGTTTTACATTTTTACAGTATCCCTAATTATTAATTTATTTAAAATATTAGAAAATTTCGATATAAAATACAACATCGAACATAACAATTTTTATTAGCTAATATTTTGCAAAAGAACAATGTTTAGGATAATAACCGTTATAAAAGCATGAAAAGCATAAATATACCTCGCAGTATGAACATTTTATAAATGCCATATTTTTACAGAAACACTTTGCGTTTCTTACATCGTCTGTGTTGTTCGACATTGTGTTTTGGACTGAAATTGTCAATGATACTTTAAATAAATCAATAATTAGAGACATTATAAAAATGTAAAACATAGTATTCTGCACAAAAAAAACAAAAAAATAAAAGAAAAAAAAAGAAAACACAGAGATAATACAAAAATATCCTCCTCCAAGGATTCGGAACCTAAAACATCCTGGTATGAACCCACTACACCAGATTCGTTACTGCGTTGCTTGCTATAACTTTAAGAAAAGAAGTATATGTTGCTGTGATAGAGGATTAAAACATTAAATATCTCTGTAAATAATGAGTATTGACACAAATGCTTGGACATAGTTAAATTACATAGTTAAATTACATTGCTTTAGAATCGATAGACCAAATTTCATTAAAATCGACGACCCAACTTCTGTGACCTCTCCTTGTAAGCGAACTTCTTTGTTTAAATTATACAGAATCGAGCGACTCGCGGCGATACGGGGTAGACACTTTGTGCCGGGTAGAGTTTCACAGCCAATGATAGATTCCAATTGACCGTAATACCGTGGCCTCTGATAATTACGCGCTAATTTAGAAAAAACGAATCAACCGACACCGGAGTAACGCTCCGTTGCCCGCTATTGATCGGGTCTTCTGTCGTAATCCTCCCTGTCGAGCCAACTTATCCAGACTTTCTGCAATTATCAATTATCCATGACGCATTTATCCAGCAGTGTACTTTTAAGCACGATCCAATAAAATCTTTCTCTCGCGCTGGTTGAAGAAAAAAAAAGAAAAAAAAAATTAAAAAAGAAAAACGAAAAAAGAAGAAACGGCTATCGAGATAAAATTTCCTTCAACACCTGGCGAACCACTCGACGCCCAGCATCCTCAAACACCGGTTGCCGAGTCACACTCGCTCAGCCGCATTCCACTTTCAGGGTCACCGGCAACTTTTGCGCGTTTCAATCACTCGATTACGTGCCCCTGCGCGATTTCCGTATCGATAAGTTATCGAGCAGCCAGAAGAGAAGAAACACGGCTGATATTTTAACGATGATAAGCGTGATTGGAAAATAGTCGATTACTTTAAGCTGACTTTAACTTCAAGCCGCTAGGGGCTTACGTAATGTGAGCCGACACACGTTTCTCTCGTACAGGGTGTTTTTGTTTCAGATTCACGCGAAACGAACAGCGTTAAACTATGAACATTTGGACTGTATTTGGTATAAAAATATCCGCATGTTATTGTACTAATCGCACGGCAACGCAAGAGCTAAAAAGGTAAAAATAAAACATGTGCCTGCGTTCGGTACAATGTACATTGTTTTGCATATTTAAGATTTCACAAGAAGTGCACAAATATATGGCAAAAAAGGGAAAAAAAAAGAAGCAATTATGCGACAAATCATGTTGATGTTAATATCTGGCCAGAAGTCGATGGCGCAAAAAACGGCTGAAACTCCAAAGGAAACTCGGCCTTTGGTGACGAAACGCTTTTAAGAACTCTTTAGTTTCGAGGAGATGGCAACATGCGCGTCAGATCTTCTTGTAAGATCGGACAAGTGACCGAGAAGAATCGAGTTACCCAAGTATCGATATGATAACGCGATGCATTCGTGTCTAACTCACGGAAGACCACCCATAAACTGGACAAACGAGTCGGAAGTGAATTGAATCTGGACAAGTAATTAACGCTGCACTCGTTTCGCGGACTTGTTCGTCGTCGTCGTTTTCCACGCGATTTCTATATGATTCATCTTGAAAGTCTCACGACACTTTCTTAGATTCCAATTTTAATCACCAGTCCGCAATTATTAATTATTAATTTTCAGTTACAGCAACCTGTTCTAAAACACACATTTGAGCATTTATGCAACAAGAAACTGCGTTTTTTCGTACGCAAAGGCGAATTTTTCACGAGAAACATTATTTGTCCATTTCGTTCGATTACCTTTTTGCTATCTTCCAAGCTCTTATCTTTTTCGACAAAAAAAAAAAAGAAAAACAATTGCATTATCAGCAATTTTACATTGAAATTTAGCAAATTTACAATATTACAATTTTCAGGCCAATTCGTCATACACGTCAGATAACTTTTTTATGAGCTTGCGCAGCGTTTTTTTTTTTTTTCCCTAATACAGCAAAATATAACGAGAATGTTCCTTTTGAAATTTCCCATTTTGAAATCGACGCCAAACGAACTGTTTGCGAAATCGGGCATTTTCGCTGAAACAAGCTTGAACAATTACATGCACAATGAATTCGCGGTTTAAAATGAAGTTAATTGCTTCCTAAGACACACACGTATGTCCGTCTATTTAAAAAAAAAAAAAAAACGCAATTACTTTTTAACCAAAGCCAATATAATCAAGAATCTGTCTTTCTTCTAATATCGCACGCAAGCGTCCAAATGATTAACGACGCCGCGATATGCACCGACGATGAACGATTTGCAGCGGCACGCTAGAATCGAGCATGGCGAATCGAGCATGGAACATGGACAGAAAAGTATAACTAAGCCAATTTTCCTCGAAAACGTTCCTCGATCGTCGTTGGAATTTCGTTCATCGTCGGGAAAATACGAGATACGAGTCTGCCAGTTCCACGCACGCACGGTGTCCTTGAGCACCGTTCCAGAACTTACTTCTCTCGGCACCGTGAGAGGGATACTTGGAAAATTGGAGCTCTCGCAATCTGACTTGCATCGAAAGTATTCCAATAACTAGAAACTTGCAGACGAATGTATCGCGTGTGAAATTTCATTAGCACCGTTGTAACGAAACTCGAACAAAATTTGAAACGAAACTGAAAATGTTCTCATTTTAGAATGTACATATTTTGTGGAAGAATCGGCGGGACCGTATTTCTAAGACAAACGTTTCATTCAATTTGGATCGTATACAATCACAACAGTCTCTCGTACCAATTACACAAATTATTTATAGTAATTACTCAACTTTCACCAGCTACTAACACTAGAACTACCAAAATGACCATTTGAATATTTTTGTTAAATATTTTACAGACACGAGACAGTGTATTTTTGGAGACTCGAATGAGTCATCGTAAAATACATAAATAAAAACTCGTCCATCGTACATCGCATTTCTAAAGATTTTCTCTTTTCTTTTACTTTAACGTGTCTGATGAAAATTTTATGCTTCAGTCGTCGGTCAATTCTAAGCCGTTGAAAATCGTATACTACAAGATTGAAAAAAATAGACGAAATCGACATACATCGATCGTTATAGAATGGAACGTTAGACAGAAATAGAAACTCGTCGGCAGAATTTATTGTAGAAATAAAATCGACATCGAGGTGCATAGGTTGAAGTGTCACAGCCAACGACTAAAAGCCACTGACTAAAACGACGTTGAGCAAACCTTTGCATTTAACATCGTTGGCCTCCACACGTCACCGCGTTAGCCGGCCGAGTAACACACACGCTCATTTCAGCCATTCTACGGAACTCAGTATTTATGTAATCGGGCAATGGAGGCGAGGTCGTCCATCCTGCGTTTCCTCGCGTCTTCGATAGCAGCACGTACACCACGTGGAAGGAACGTCTGGTGGATTCGTTCTGACCGAAGAAACGCGAAAGAAACCTCCAACGTCGTGTGTGACACGCGCGTCTTCCCACCGAGAAACAGCGACGTTGTCCGTAACCAAAACCACATTCTTTGAAGAACCAACGATTCTTTGTGGTTTCGTTTCTATGTGACAGAGAGAGAGAGAGAGAGAGAGAGAGAGACTACTGCCACCGTGATGAAACGATCGGTCGAACCATTCGTAAATCAGATTTGGCACGCCAGGGAGTGTGGTGTCCCAGATACGATTAAATCGCGTTTTACGTTTCTGAATAAGTAATTCTCCGCGGAACGCGATACAAATGTAAAGAAGGTGAACGACCTAGGCAAACAAACCGGTCGGCCGGTTTCTCTCAGGGATTTCCTCGTTTGACAGCAATTCCGACTCGCAATGACGATTGCACAAGGGTCGAGAGACCGAGGAGAAA
This sequence comes from Tetragonisca angustula, assembly GCA_036937485.2. Taxonomy (NCBI): domain Eukaryota; kingdom Metazoa; phylum Arthropoda; class Insecta; order Hymenoptera; family Apidae; genus Tetragonisca; species Tetragonisca angustula. Next base: position 961,531 of record JAWNGG020000077.1, on the reverse strand, counting down.
GCCTCGAGGCGCGTTCGTGTGCACGTGGGTGGTTTCGGGGTTTCGGAACGCCGATTAGAGAATTAGACGTTTCATTGTGCCGGGCAGCACAGGCCGTTTAAGCCCGTTTAGCTGTTCGATTATCGACGAGGCAATCGCGTGTTCACGTTTCGAACATGTTTCAACTGTTTCCAACGTCTAAACAGCGTCTGACAGTATCGATCTTTCCGCCACTGAGAGTCAATGAAATTTTTCGTTTTTTTTTTTTTAAAGCCTTTAATAAACTACGCCCCGCCTTTATCTCCGATTTGACGTGTGACAGGCTATCGAGCATTAAAGAGAAAAGAGACGAAAAATGCTGAGAACACACGCCGAAGAGAAGAGAATCGAGAAATAGCTGTTTCGAGAAATGATCGTTAGACACGAACGTAATTCGAAGCGAATCGAGACGCACGGTGGTTAACTTGCCCGTCGTTTCAGCTTATCGAAGATTAATTAGAGTTATAACTGGCATCGACCATATCGGAAATCGCGATCTCTGGATTACAAGCCGAGCACGTCACTCGGTCAGCCAATCTCCTACTCCTATCGAGACACTTTAATTAATCATTCAACGTGGCTACAATTATTACACCGTGTCATTAAATGAAAATAAACCGACGAGAACACCAGCGTACAAGGAAGAAGATGCTAATTAAACCACACGGACCCGCGGTTCTCAATTCCTAAGGCATTCGAAGGGGGCCATCGCAAATGAAAAAAGAGGGACGAGAGTGGAAGATCACGCGGCATAGGATCTTATTTTACTTTCGTTGATGAAACACGACGTATCAAAAATAGTAGTTGTTGAGATATTTTTACTTATTATCTGAATTATGTCATCTTTGGATTCATTTTAATCGGAGGAACCTCGTCGATGTATCAGAAAAATTGAGGGATAAAGATGTCGAATCATTATTTTGTACACTTTCTTTAGTGGGACAGGAGGACCACGGGGAGGGGGCCACGGTTGGAAAAAAAGAGTTGAGAAACTCTGGCATAGACGGACAATCAACGTATATCCTGTTCCAAAAGTTTCCACGATCCTCCTGAGAATCTAAGCGTACGTGTGTCGAGAAAAAGCACGAAAGCCATTCTCACTGTGTGTGGCCGTGCGAGCGAGCTTGCCAAGCAATTAAAAAGAATTTAACGAGCCCCCTTATCGTCGAACGGGAGTGCGGTTCAGAAAATTAGTCGGACACGCTCAAGGAAGCTCATCGTTTCCGCGGGAAGTTTAATACCTCTCTGCCACGAAATTGAAGAATTCCATCGGCGGATTCGCTGCCTCCCTTTTCTTTCTTTCTCGCCTGGTGCATATGCACGAGGAACACGGTCACGGTGGATTCCAACTCGTTCGACACGAAAATAATGGAAATAATTAAAGTTCCTCTATTCACGGATATTAACGAGTGGCCGAAACGGCTTGCTGCGTCTCTTAATATCAGCCGTTTCTCGTAACTCGTTCGCGTTTCAACAAGATTCGTTCTACATACAATCGTTACGTACTCTTGCCAGTTGCCACAGCCAGTTTCACGAATCTTTGAGAATATCAATCGATCGCCTTTAAAGATACATATTACGCGCGAAATTTATTGATAAAATATATTTATTAACAAATATATATTTATATTATGCAAAAATATATTGCGCGTAGTCGTTTCGACTCTTTCGACAAATTTCCGATTTACGAGTGAATTACGAATAAATCGATCCATCTCGACAGAAAGTGGTACCGTGTTTGTCCGTTTTCTTCGAGGCGCGGTGGTTTTCGGCCAATGAAGAGATTGAGCGTGTTCTACGGTATTGAGGATCGACGTCGAGACGCGAACAGAGCGCGATTAGCCGGTGGTACGTGGGAGCTGTTCAAATGTAACCGCGAGAAATTATTGGCCAAGGTAGCAAGGCTATCTGCACGGCACCGTTTTCCATCGCGGCACAGATTTTGCGATCACCGATACGAACACACGCAGCATCGAGGCGGTCCATCTCGAATCGTGAGAAACTTTCGCAGGAATTAAGCCCTCTCCTTCAACCTGTACCACTTGTGGGAGACACTGTCACGTGTCCGGCTGTCCCACCTGCGTGTGCACGCCTATCCTTTAACCTCGAAAAAAAAACCACAGCAAGCGAGATGCTTGCAAATTGCAAGTTCGTTAACCCCGTTTGCGCCGGTATCAGTCTTTGATCTAGCTATCTCGGTCGAGTCTCGGGATTAATCTTCGTGAAATGTCCCCGTAGCATGGGAACGAGGTATCGTGCCGATCTCGCGCAACGTATCGTTCGTTTCACCGTTCAATTGCCCGTTCGAATGAAGTTCTATCACGAAACGGCGCGACAGACGCGGCGTTAATCGTCCTGCTAATTGCGCGCCGCGTTAATCGGCATCAAAGAGACGCTGCGATCGGCAAAAGAAGCAAAAGGCAAAAATTTGCCTTTCATCGCGGTGAGTTCGTAATGTGACGGATGTGAACCAGCCAATATGTATGTAGCATTATTACGAGTACAGAGAGCATTATATAAGATTTTCTTGTCGCCGGATCGCTCCTAGCAAGAGTTCCTCCCCTCGAGATCCCCGCCGAGAATCGCCGCGGTAATTGCGGTAATTAATTTTCTTCACGCGGCATGAGCTCTGTTTAAACAAACAGAGAAGACCAGAATGAAACTTCAATTAGCGAATCTCGCCAACTGGATCTCGGGGAGAGAACAGAATGAAGGCAACAACTGATACGGATTACCGTAACTCACGACTCGACGAAAAAAAGAAAACTTCGTGACACGAGTAAGTATTATATATTGAACTCACCATACGTAGAGCTACCAATTTCTACCAAAATCGTTATGGCAAGATCAGATTCTGTTCGCTTACCTGAAACGGACAAAATATATTTGGATTAATACGCGCGCAATGAATACGCAAATACATCAAGCTAATATCAATCTGTGTCAATGGTAACATCAAACAATCATATCACGAAACATCGTGGTCGTAGTTGAAGAATTGAACGCACGAAATCAAGCTTGATAATGCTAATTAATAATACTACGCGTAACTTTCTATTATATGTTACCAGTAACCCTAACGCGATCGTGACGCGCGATTTCTAATGCCGCGTTCACGCTTGGGCAGAATTACTCGCGAGCAATTGGCAAGAAAAAAACTACATCGTACATTGCTATTGCATCTTGCAAGTAACTTGCTGGCAGTTCCAAGCTTGTCTACTTAGACCAATGATGAGGGTCAGACACTTTTTAAATGACCCACGCGTTGATTTTTATAAACTCATCATCATATATATAAAAGAATTTTAATTATTTTTCGAACCCCTCTTTTCAAAAAAATGTTAAGAAAATTACAAGTGTTCGGTTAGAAACTTAAAAGTGAGAAATAAATGCATAATTGTGTTTTATGGAGGATTTACGACTTGGTTATGTATACATGTAGGTATTTTAAGTCTTAAATGTTATATGAGTTACTTGTGTCCAAAAAATTTTATATAGCGCTTACGATTAAACAGATGTAATAAACATTAAAAAAACACACTAGATCTCATTCTCAGAATGGGTAGCCTTGCTAGTTTTTCATATAATAAAAGAGAGAACAGACAATAAAAAGTATTAAGAAATAAAGTATATATATATATATATGTAATGTATAGTGCAAGGGTGACTAGGCATGATGTCACCCCTTTTATATCAATTTTTTGACGTCGACATTTATTTTTCGCTCTTCACTTGCAAAAGTAAAAGTTGTGAAACAAAAGGGAAACGTAGACTTTTTAGAGGATTATAAAAGTGAGAACCAAAAAAAAAGTAGTTTTTAACCATCCTCCGTTCCCCCTTTCCAAGTGACGCCACTGACTTAGTGACCCACGAGCTAGTACTGAAAAGAATAATGAACAAAATTTGACCTACTTCTCAAAAAGGTTCACCGTCACTGACTTAGACTCTCAATGAGCCCACATACGCTTCGAATTTGCGGACAGATTCCTCGATGTACCGCTTACCGAGCGAACACTGTTCGCTGTCGCAAAAGTTCTGAACCCGATCACTAAAGTGTCCGTACTGCTGTTGGCAAACAGTTCGCGAGCAGCGAGCTGTTCGCCAAACAAGTAGTGTGAACGCGGCATAACGCGAACGCTTCTCAGAAACGACACGACCCGCCTAATGTGATATATTTACATAAGCACTCGGCGATTTACCCAACCACGTTCATGCATTTCCATGAATCTTTGGATCTCGAAGCGGATCTCCATGATCCTTGGTGGTACCGTGCACGACGATCAAAGCGTCGTAATATAAAAAAAAAAAAAGAAAAAAAAAAGAAAAAAAACATGTGCACAACATGCCAATCCGCTCACGCGTGAGAAATGTATGCAAGCTCGGGGAGTCAATTTATTCGGTTTCCGGAGATCTCGATATGCATACCGAGCTCACAAATTTTCTTTAATATCGCATACGCGTTTCTCTACGAAGACGCAATCAAGCGTAGTTACAGTCGAGACGTTTGAAGTTGATACGCAAGTGATTGGTTCGTTCTCTTCGTCACGCAATATGCATTACTGCTTCTGACTATCGAATTTGCATCGGTAAGGATTTTCTGGACTTTTTTTTAATAGTTTTTAAAGATATTCTGAGATGTAGGCAAACTCTGTATTCATCACGACGATTATACATCAATATGTATATTTTAACATATTTAACAAATAAAAGTAGCTCCTTTTTCATGTTAACATTGCCAGCCATTTGCCATTCTTCATAATTTTTAAAGATATTCCGAAATGTAGGCAAACTCTGTATTTATCGTGACGATTGTACATCAATATGTATATTTTAACATATTTTAGATAAATGTATGCAGCTTGTTTTTCATATTACTATTCCAGCTGGTTGTATAACAGTATATCGCTTTTCTATTATATATTCTCTTTTTAAATAAATTATACAGTAAAGAACACAACTGTATCACTGACAATGAAAAATTGTCGATAATAATTTAAATATAACTAAAAAAAAAAAAAAAAAAGATTATATAACGATCTCATGTCAAAGCTTGCATTTTGAGTCGTGAATTTGTTATTTTCGGAAATGATAGTACATCACGTAGCGAGTGGGAAATTGAGGACACATTTTTCTCGAAAACTGTAAAACTTCAAACGCATGTAAAAATATTTATAGAAATATTTAATATCTGAACTAACTGCTCGTATTCCTTTACGTTTCGCGTGCACTGCTACCTCTTATTTCTTCGTTACTTTGCAATCTCGAATCTGCGTCTTCAAAGCCATCAGCTCAGTTTTGTACGACCAGAAGAGCGGAACTATCTACCGTAGCCTAGCGCGAACGAACTCCGAGACAGCGCACAAAGCTAACAAAAGAAAAAAAAAAGACCAGGAAAGAAGATGGGTCTTAGATTTCTCGAAATGTCTCGTCGTACGTCGTACGTTCGTAGCATTTCGTGCTCGCTGCATCTCGATCACGTCGACCATAAACGAGGAATGATGTAAGTGCAAAAATGCACGGGCGAACGCGAGCGGGCAACTCGCGGCGAATTGGTCGGCTCCTAACGAGAGAGGCGCAGCAATTTGTTGCGCGTTCCACGCAAATAGCTGCGCGAATAGGTCAACCGTGTAAAACGCGAACGGCCACGCAATGCCCCGCGAGATCGGCCTTTGTAAAATCGATTTATTATTATTTGAAAACGCGTCGGACGCCGACGATTGATCAACGCTTGTCTCCTTTGCTTCGTCTAGTCCCAAGGTATTTAAAAGTTCGGAGAGAATGCACGTGTTGCGCAATTGCAGTTAAAGCGCGCCACCATTGGAGAACCATTGGAACACGAGCGATTCGTTTCGTAGTGAAACGGATTCGACTTTTCGAAATTTCGGATTGCGTACGACGTTCCTTTCAAATTTCCTCGTCTCTAGAGGTTCAGCTTAGTTCTCGCTGTAATCGAACGTAAATTCACACCTGTCTCGGAATTAGCGTGCAAACTGCAGGTAATTGTTTGCAGGCTTTTGCTAAATGTTCCCAACGATATCGACGGAACGTATTGTTGCAGAGCGAACACGTGATTTATACGTGATAATCGTAGCACGTGAAATACGTAATACAGTAGGTCCCTATTTAAGCATTCGTCGCTATCCCCACCGATTCTTGAAATTGGGACTATTCCCCCACTCTACGTTACCACAGGGCCGCGTGAAACATACTTGTTGTTGACTAGTGTAATTTACGAGTCTAAATTACAGATAGAATGGAATTTTGTGGAATTGCGAATATTTTTGCGAACGCGAGGAACGGAAAATGTCTACTGCTTCTAATATTTTGCACATTTTCGCATTCCTCAACCTCTTGCGCTGGAATGACGTGCCACGTCGAGAATCATTTGTCCAGAAATTGCAATATTCTCTTAGTTTTAAATATATTTAAATAGTTTTACTTAGTTTTAAGTAAAACATAAATAGGCAAAACAAATAATAAATTTACCACTTCTCAATAATTTCTATCCAGCGATGCCATACCGACGAGTTCAGAAGGAAAGCGACGAATTATCGTATACCGGTTTGGTCACTTATGGTTATGGTCCGCAATCAGTTGCCAGCGCAAGTGGTTAAATCTTCTATAACTACACAAAAATCCTACAAATACGGAAAACATAACTGTGACAGTTGTGCAATATTCCGAGCAACGCGTCAGCTTTGCCGGTGATTCAATCGCAAACACTTATTCAATCTCGCACGCGTGAATCACGATACGCGTTTATAATATTCAATTAGGCGGCATGAAGTCACTGATTATACCACGGAACGCGCGCCGCGCAATGTTACGAAGTAACGAAAATAATAATCCCGCTCTGGCGAACGTACGCTCGCGATGAAAATCGCGTGTGCGATCGTTTTTGCGTTTCGGCCCGTTGCCAGTTATGCAAATGCAATTAGCGCAACGGACAGGTGACAGTTAGGCGAAGAAATTCTCGATTAATCGAGCTCTATTTTTTAAATTAACGATCGGCTATCTGATAATACACGAATACTTAATTTTTCAATCACGAGAAAATAATTAAAACAACTCGAATCGTTGACGTATTCCAGAATCCAGGAGATGATCCCTCAAGTAATCAAAAATGCGAGAATATCTCTTGATTTCTCAGATAAAACACAGACGGACAAAGATCGTTTTATTCCAATAGGAATTTACTGTTTACCTTTCAATCTGATTTTAAATTACAATTTTTCCAAACACAACTCGATTAAAGTTTCATTCACATGAAATTCACCGACAAAGATACCATCGTACTTTGCTTCAGTGATCGATAATTTTAGCGTTAATTGTCCCGTCCAGAAAGCGACGGTGATGCAACCGTCTGGATTGCGATTTGAAAAGAGAAACTGTGGCTCGCGTCGACCTTTCACCCGGTCGCTGATTGAATCACCAATGTTTCAGCCAAGCTCGAACCAAATTCACGCGCGAGAATTCGAGAAAGATCAGTTCAGAGAGGTTCTCCCTTATCGAGACGCGAATGTGCGAGAGGATCGTGCAGACGAGGAATTGGAAAAAGAAAGGGTAACGTAAGAGCTGGAGGAACGGGACATTCGCGGAGGCTTTCCTAGGCGTGTTTCGACGGTGTAATCTACGATCTCGCGGAATCTAGACTGGCACGAGAACCCGGTGTACAAAAGGAAAAGGCAGCTGCACTTTTCTGGCCTGGCCTGAAAAGCGCGAGGAACAATGCCTCGTGAATCGCGACGCGACAATGCACGCGCAGAATGGCCCCCCGTAATCGTGTGTGTGTGTGTACGTGCGCTTGCGAATATGCTTCGAATTTCAACCATTAAAGTTGATTATCCGTCTTAACCTAATTAATGATTCAATTAATTCAATTGACTGCCAAAATACGAGAGACGTGTCTTAAATTATAACGTTTTCCGTGTGTGATCTTCGTTCGCTAAAAGTCTTTTAGGCAGTCACAAAAGGAGCTAATTTTCCGTGTGTCGTGAAATCGTATCTTTTTTTTTTTTTTTTCTTTGGATCTTTTTTTTTCTTCGTATCACTGGATAATACGATACGAAAATACGCGACAAATGCCGGTTTTTGAGATACAGGTACCAGGAAACGCGACAATCATCGAGCAAATATTTGATTTCATCCGTCAAACATGACGGTGCGTGCGATACCACGGGCTGGGGAGGTCTTTTGACACCTTCGAACGGTGACTACAGTGCAAACATAAATTTGGAACTTTCCTGGGCGTAAAAATCTTCACTTTCCTTTCGTCGAGTAGAGAGAGCTGCTGCGACACAGTCAAAGCCTGCTGGAACAACGTCAAACAAATATGCCGACGATACGATGCGTACGGTGCAAATGAACCGTACGAAACGTGTCCCTTCGAGCAAAACAGGGGAAAGAAGAAAAAAATGTTCAAGTTTTGAACAAATGTGCAATACGATTTCTGTTATTGACCTGGCCACACGTTTGTGAACACGGTTTGCGAGCAGGGTACGTACGTCATCTTTGATTAATCGCTAGGGTAGATGGATTAAGAATTGCTGGGGGTATAGGGCAACGAGCCAGGAACCACTGAGCGCTAAACACTAAATAAACAATTTGGCGGCCGAGTTGCAGCGATTCGTTGGTAAATCTGAGCAGTGATTCAAGCTACGTTTGCAACGACTTGTGACAATGTTTACGACACTTCAACCGATCTCGGCTGTATTTTCTGAAAATTTGAGAGAAACTAAATGACTAACGCGTTTGCTGACGCACACTGGTTGCGTTATTCCAACGCTGCTGATCCAAGTTCTCGCATTTCCGTGCAATTCGAGAAAGTAAGTTACAATTAAAATCTAAACGATCATGTCAAAACACAGATGACGATGAAAAAAAAAAACATGTAACTCTGGTTTTCGTTTCGCTTGAAACGAGACACACTCGTGTAAGTTTCTGAAACGAGCACGATTCGCCACGTTTACCGAAACGAATTTCCATGCTCTCTACGCAATTACATGCAGTAAATATCGTGTCAATTGCCGAAGTTGACGTGTCCGCAAGTTGCGAAAGCCGCGGAGCAGTGTCGCGTTGAAACGCGACAAAGGATCTCGCCTTAAAAAGCACGATAGCGTCAAACGGACATCTGGGCCTTTGTTCCACCCGTGAAACCAGTTCTCAATGCAACAGACAAAAAGGATTTCGTCGTGAAATCGATTGTTGGCGAACGGTGACACGACAACGTCGTAGCGCGAAACACAGACCTGTGGAATTTTTATCACCGCGGCGAATTAAACGGCTCGTTTCGTGTAATACCGTTGCTCCGGTTCTGTGCAATTTAACGGAATAATCCGTAGGACCGGTTGAACGTTGCGGGATTGAAAATTCGCTGCGACGAATTTCGAGGTGGCTGTTTACGCAAAAAATTTCCGCTCTGCCGCTCTATTTTCTCCTTTTCGACCGTTTCAATCGAAACGATGAACGTTATTGCATACGAAGAAATCATCGAAAACATCGATCGCACAAACTTCGCGTTACAGTCAGCAATTTCTCTCTAAGCGGAGGAGGAACGTGTGTGTGTGTGTGTGTATGTGTTTCGCAAACGACTGAGAACACTTGTAAAAACTAGCGGACGATCGATAGGCGCGATTACGAAGTTGCTCTGTGATAAACGTTCCTGGAACGTGGAGGGTAACGTTTGTTTGCTACCTGCGATGCATTAATCACGTCCACGCCGCCTTTTAGCAACGTAGCAGAAAATAATTGCGTCACACACCGCGCGAGTATTCAAACTCACGTCGTGAGTACTCTGTTCATTTCGAACGATGGTGCATACGTAACAACTGGGTCTCGTCGGAGAATAGTCGAAAAGAAACGGTAGTCCGTTTGCATACGGGGCGAACGGGAAACGTTGTGTATCACATACCTAAATCAGACTGCCCGTAGTCAGTGAGCATCGCGACCACCATTCTGAGCACTCACGATCCACCCTGTCGATAAACTGTTTCACACCAAACATTAGTTCAAATCGTGACGAGGTAAAGCGAAATTGAACGAATTGAGAACGTCTCGTCGCGAGGAAAGAGGAGACGAAAATCCGATCAGATGATCGGCACAACTGATCGACCGAAAAAGGTAATCGGGACAAATATTTAAAGCCAGCTTGAACACGTGAAGGATGAATCATCTGCTTAGAATACCACGTAGGCGTACATTGTCATAGAAACTCTACGTCCAACAATCTCCTCGTTTTCCATAATCGATTTCGTACGGAACGGTCGTCAGCTGACAGTACATAGAATTCGTATCATCGCGATAATTTCAGATCTTTGCAAACGACCCTTCATGGTGCAAGAGTCGAAAAGATCAAGAAACCCTCCCGACGACGACTCCTCTTTTCTCCGTGACGAGAGCACCGATACGCCGAAAAGCGTATTGAACACGTGCCGTACCAGCAAACGATTTACTTTCTCGATTGTCTCGCGTGCCTCGGGGACGCGGTAGCGGGAATTCCGTCGACTCGCGTCCTTGACTTTCGCGCGGAAGACGCGTAACTGGCTGATCCCGCTCGTCCAGGATCGCGATGAACGAGATTCGTTCTACGACTGCGTGAAGCCGAGTGCGGGCTCAGCGATGAATCAACCCCCTTCCCTTGTGTCGAGTCGATGCACCACGTTCCCTTCTTTCCCTCCTCCGTCGCCTTACCACCTCCACACACCCCCTGTAACCGCTTCGCGGACCTCCACCTCCGCCCCTTCGCGATTCTCTCTCCGCCCTTGTAGAACGTACCAACAACGTGGCCGCCGTTCCCGATGCCAGGCGTTCGACTAAGCGACACGACCCTGCACAAAGGGCCGTGAAATACATACACAGCCTGCCTTCCTGTGTATTTTTAACCTGATAAATCGGGAAAGACGAGTTAGCTCGTCGCTTCAATTTCTGGCCCCGTGAACGAACACCAGGATATAAGTCGCGCTGGTTTTTGTTCGAAATAAATCTCTGTTTATAAAAATTGAGATCTAACTGAAGCTGACTTTCCTCCAATTACAAAAGATTCTAATCATCGAATCAACAGTCTAACAGATGGATTCAAAAGTCCTTGCAATGTTCGCCATCAAACACACTGATGGTACAATCGAGTAGTGACTAAGTGAAAAAATAACTCTCGAGGAGAAAGGATAAAATTTTTTCTCACCGAAGCCCTCGTTTTCGAGAAAATCAAGTTTGAAAATTGATTAGTATTATACTTGAATTTAGGTGATTAATGACGTGACGAGAATAATCAACAAGAGGTTATTCACGTACGAAAGTAAGGAAAGAACGTAGAATACAATTTTTTTGTAAGACACTTGGTTTCAAAGAAGACCAAAATCTATTTACTTGAAAATGACATCTTGAACAAACATATTTTTCACTTGTTTTCACACATAGAATATTCTCGTATCGATTATTTCGGTACGGAATTAACCGAATCCATGTATATTTGATAAATACTCGAGCTCGATTTCCTCGAAAACGAAGACTTTAATGAAAACATTTTATTCTTCTTTCTCATACTCGATTGTACTATTCTGAGACACCTTGTATATAGAGACGGAGGTAACTGAATTTTTGCCAAGACCAATGAACTGTTCAACAATTTTTTCACCCTCGTCTACATTCGAGGCTTCCAAGTGTCGAGAAGGCGGTCGACCTTAAAGATTTTTCCGATTCTTAAGTAGATAATTTTTTTCTTTTTAGGTGCGAGACGAGCACAGGACTCTAATTAAACTCACAATCAGATTTAACGTAAACTAATTAAGACTTGTAATTATTCAATGTTTAGTTTGTGTGGGTTGATAGCTAAGTAGCATTCCTTTCTCATTTCCCTGTATTTACAATATAAACGAGAGACATATCGCAGCATAAACATTTACAATTGTGCGAATATAATTATGTCTGTAGATAAACCGTTGCGTAAACCAGCAATCAATACCAACGCGCTGATACAATGATAACGTAAAATGCAACGAGCGATATCGATAATTTTTTACTCCACATCTGTGAGGAAGAATCATGTCCCAGATAGCGTATTAAAAAATCATGCTACAATCGGTATATCAGTAACTAACTGGGATGAATAAAATAGCTACACACTGATTTTCAATAAGTGAAACATGTTCTTAATCATTCGAATGACCACTAAAAAATTGCCGAAAATATAAGAATCTAGTTTCGATCGACACGAATTAAAAACTTTAGATTTATGTATGGTTACTGTCAAGTTCACCGTTCATACACGAAGCGTTATCTGTGGGTTGAAAAAAAAAAAAGATTGATCGGGAGATAATTGAGGATGGAACGTTCTGAGCGGAATTTCTGTTGAACCGGGTGCTATGGGAAGAGGGAAGGATGCAGACAGAAGGTACGAAGGTTGCGTACCGTCTGCAGATGCAGACTGCTACTCTTCTTTTTTCGAGTCGAGCTCTGGGACGTCGTGTGACGACACTGAACAGGCAACGTGCCAACGACTGAGTCAAGCAATGCGTCAAGAACGCGCGCAGGAAGCGAACGTAAAAGTTGAAGAATCGTCGTCCTGCCTCTACGACACGCGACATCTGGACGAGGAGTTCACGGTTCCTAGAAAATTTGTATCGCGATACAAACCTAATATCCGTAGTTGTACGGAGAGTTGTATGCTTTCACTTGAAACTCACAATCAGTTTTTATTAGGATTAAATACAGTTAAATCGCATCATTTCCCGCAACCTACAAAAATTTGTTTTCACGCGTTTTTTTGATCATGAAAATACAAATGTATAGACTCTACATCTAGATGCAAATTTTTTTTGAAATTGTGGCACATCGTTTTGTTACATCGATTTCAAACAGAAAAGAAAATTTATGAATCGAAGTTATGTACGTTCGAAATTAAAATCACGTTTGACCATCCACCGCAGAGACTATAATTATCGCGTGCCACAGATTCGCAGGCTAACGCGTTCAATTCACCACTCTTATTCACTTTTCCCTAAATATAACTTACGTAACAAACTTCAGTGACGCGCGATATCTTTCCGAAACATAACAGCCGCGCAGAATTCTGCCAAAAATATGAATTTCACCGGCACGTGTTATTTAAACGAGAATGTATAAATTAAGACCTTCAAAAATATACGTGAACCCGTTGAATCTATAACTGTGAGCCTATCCCTGTGATTCGAATTGATTCAAGTTATCGATATCAGTGTCGGCACACGATAATGAACTTGTCGCGTCTGACGAACATTTTAAATCGAGACTAGCTAATCGATATGTGATACCGATAAAGACACGGATTCACCAGAGTCCCATTTGAGAACGTCGTAAATTTACTGACATTGTTCTTTGCAAACAATAACGCGTATTCCTCGGTTCGAGATCGTTTCGCGGAAGTGAGAATTCGTGTCGAGAATAAACTAGGCTGGACGATGCCATTTGATGGCAATTTGACTGACTGCACGTGGCAAGGATGTGTGTTGAACGTGCGAGGTTTCTGAGAGCACGTTCGATTGAGAAACGAGCGAGTTCAGAATGAATCATTGAAAGAGAACCAAAGTCCCGGAGGATCGAGTTTTCATTAACCCATTAGCCGCCAATTCTGTTAAACATAAAATATCAAATTTATATTTTTGAAATTCCCGCGAAAGCGACAAAATTGCAGCCGCAAAATGAGAGCGGCAGCGAACGGGAGCAACAGACGATAAATTAAACAACTCCTTGATCTTTATCTTATCGTTATATTTATACCGCCTATTTTAGCGTTAAAGGCTGGCCGCAATCCCACGATCTTACAATTTCGTCCCAAGAGGTAACTAACCGAGGTAACGTGATGGGCCGATGACACAGAAATCGTCGAGATTAATTGCAATTTCGAGTTTAACAAGCGCGACGCGTGAAGACGCGGAGAGTACAGGTTTCTCGGGAGAACAGCGGACTTCTCTCTCTCTCTCTCTCTCTCCGGCAATTTCTCGCGAGACCTGGCCATCGAGAGATCACATCCACCGCTGGCATACCGCATGATCCACGTGCGTTACCGTGGAAGGAAAGTTCCGGTTAGTCACGTACACCGGTGTGACGCATGCGCCAATTTAAGCCGTAATAAATCGTGCGAACGACCAGGTTGCTCGCTCCTCTGTACACCGCATGTTAGCGGGTTCGTTTTTTTTTTTTTTTTTTTCGACTTTCCGTCGAAACACGCCATCGATAATCATCTTGTCCGGCCAGATACACTGATGCACTTCGCGACCGAATCGTGCGCGTGAATTTTCACGACAGTCGTGCGATTCTTTACATTCGAAAAAAATTCTGGCATCGCAGACGAGATGTCAATAATTGATTGATTACGTAATCGACGCTTTGATTGAGCTACTAACTGATCGTCACAGAGGAAAACTACTGCATATTTCGGACAAAGAATGATCGAAAATATCCTCAACCGGTGAAGATAATCCTGGTAATTTCAAAACAATCCTGATTTATTTAATTAATTCATTTGGAAAACTCTCAAGTAGAAAGAAAATAGGAAGTAAGAGGAAATTAATGATGGTTCTCTGTTCAGAAGATCGCTTTTTCGACAAAAAAAAAAAAAAAAAAAAAAGATGGGGACGTATTGGTTTTTCTCCAATAACTATTGAAATCACTTATGGCGACGAAATTTAGTATCGAAACGAGAAGTCGTGGCGCAGACTCGACACATTTGCCACGACGAGGCTAAAAATATCGGTCCATTGAGCGAAAGAAACAAATCACAGCGAAAAAATACAAAAACAAGTACTACAATGTTGTAATGCATTCGCGAGCAAAGGTTGCGGCGTTGAAACGATAGGAAATGCAGAAATGCAGATATAACGATGCGTAAAAAGACGAACTCGTTATTACCCCTTGAATCAACTGCCAGATGCTAGTTATACAGCCTTAATTACCACCGCGATTATCTCGAGTTTCGCTTTTTTCTCGCCACGCTGGAAAATATTCGGAGAACCGTCTGGCAAGGCAGGAAATGCTGATCGAAAACGGTGTTCGGTCAACGATTACGTAACGGTGTTAAAATAATTAGTGCGTATTACATAGCGCGGCGTTACGCTGGTAATTAGTGGTCACCTAGTACGGAGCAGCCAGAACGAAACGCTGATTTAGATCGGTGGAATAATATGCATCATGCATATGTACCTCCTACTGCCTAGAAACCAGTGTACACCATGCACTGTTCGCTAGAAAAACTTTACGTCTATCTCTCGAAGCCCTCGAGAGATCGAACGCGACGAAGTTACGGAACGGAAAAGTCGTACGAAACCGCGTTCGTACGGGACGACAGAAGAGAGGTAGGATATTGATTCTGGTAGAGCACGAAGAACGCGCGTGAAACTGCGCCACGTCTCTCCCCGGGCTAGGTACTTATCAATAGAACGGGACGATTTATTAAACGGTCAGAGGCTAGAGCCTACCCTTCCTTTGCCGATTCAGTGTCGCACAAATGCCGACCAATTTAAAACGTTCTGCATCGTTTCCTGTTTATAACATCCCCCCCCCTCACCCTCCCTCCCTCCTCTCCAACCCCCGGGTGGCCGTGGCAAAGCGATAAAAGCGTTACACGGCACAAGGACGCAACGATACACCGCCCTCTCTTCGTTCCCGTTTGTCCTGAATATTACGATATCTAGGCTACCATACGTGCGAACCATACGTGGTGAATGCCACGAAATTAACCATGAATTTCAGCGAATGAAAGATCAATCTCTGGATTTCAAAGAGTTACGAAGAACGTAACGGAACGGAACCGAAGATATCCGGTTCACGGATCGTCAATGGATCTAAATGGGAAAGAAGCAATGTCTACATAGACGCCTGTACGACAAGGACGGATTATCAGTGATTTTGCTTAACAGCGCATACGTTTGCGCGTACCAGCCGCATTTGGACCGATAAAGTGGAACGAGAGACGAGGAGTATGATCATTTGCAGCACGCACGCTGTTCGACCCTCGAAAGTCGATAATTTGCTCGTTTAAGGATGCGTACCGTGTATACGAATCGGAAGGAAGAGGGGGAAAAAACGAAAGAAAACGAACAGACAACGGGATTGGAACAGGGAGAGAAAAATTGTTTCAGCGGTTATTTACACATCGTGGCTCGACGTTGAAAATGCGGTTTCTGACCACGCCAAAACAATGATGTACCGTTATCGAATGGCGGTTCTACGCCACCACGAATAAATAAATGCAACCTACTTGAGTATCCTCCGTCATCTGTTGCATCCTGCGACTACCTCGCAGTTTATTTATACAAGAAGAAACCTCGGGAAACAACGGAATACAGGGAAACGAATCCGGATCTTTTGAAGACGGCGTTTCTGCGTTCGACTCGCGTTCGAACCACTAAACAAATACACGCGTTACAGAAGCAAATATTAATAGAAAATTACCAGCACGTACCATGCACACGGACGGGACGGCAAATAGAGCAGATCAGCAAAGAATATCTATCGAGGCTTCGTTTATTGACGCCTCATCACCGCATGGAAAGTCACGTTTTCATTGCAGCATGTGCTGCTCCGTGCCTCTCCGCACGCTCTCCCGACATTCGTGCAAATCGCCAACGGCCGAGTTCGATGGTAATTTCGGATTATGATTTAATTGCGCGTAATTCTGCATTCGTTACGATTAATTAGCAAGGCCAAATTTAATCAGTCAGATCGCTGAACCGTGATTAAACTTAGACATTCCATCCGCTGATTAATTATTCCCTCGGACCGGACTATCAAAGACCGCGAACGAATCGAAGTGATAGCATTTTGATATTACATAATCGGGAAATGTATCTGCAGTGGCCCATTTGCAAGAAGCTTACTCTTTCAAAACATTAATATTTAACGCTTCTGCTTCTTTGCGAAAAAAAAAAAATTGGTTCTAACGTGGTCTTTTTCCGCGACCTTCAATTAGGAAAATTAAAATATTCATGTGACGACAAAGTCAAGTAATTGCAATATTTTCCTGCAAACCGGAAAAAGATAATTTGCGTGGTGGTTATTAACTAGGCTGTTAGTAAAATTGAGAACACCAGCGAGTCATAAACCCGGCGACCTTATTTTCAAATTATTCGCTCGCGGTTCGTAGACCTTCCTACCTACGCAATACACGAACGTAAATGGCACCACCAAGTGTACGTGAATATTCTTCGCGATACGTCATCGGAAATAATTTGGAAAATCGCAATATATTGGAGTAGCCGATACTTGGTTTCCGATAGCCGAACAGATGTGCTCTCTCGTGAAGCATTAAATGACCAACTTCCGTTAAAATTCAGCGAAAAATAGGAATCCAACGTCAGCTGGTCGACACGATCCAACAATACAAAAACAGTTCGACAAAGATACACGTAAAGCGAGCAAAAAGGAAAGAAATTCAAGTATCCTCTAAAATTAACTGTCATTCTGCAGAAACTGTATGTTTGTCAGAGTGAATGTTTCGACTTGAATGTTACATCACATCTGATCTTACTCTAAAAAAAATTTTCAATGCAAGAACAAAAATGATCGTTACGTTAAAATCAAACGAATAGATATAGAACGCATGTAACTTGCTAGGAAAGCTCGTTGAAACGGGACACAGGTGGAATATACTAAGCGAGAATATCGATCCGTTAGTCTACGAAAGATCGTTATCATCACGATGTTTCTGGAATATCGGCGAAACGAACAACGACAAAGGAGTAGCCAAATGGATTAAGCGGATATTAAACGGAAAAAACGTAGCGAGGAGAACGGAGAACGGAGAACAGAGAGTCACGCGATGCCTGGGAGCGCCACATCTCACGATTCACGCGAAAATGAATTGTTCGATATCGTTGCTCTTCGCCAAGATGTCTGCACGCCAGGACTGATCCATATTAAAGGCGCAACCGTGGAGAGACGTCCACGGAGAGAGAAAATTCTAATAAAGACGCATGGGAACTGGTTCGACGCGCAACCAGGCACACCGGTACGAGCCTTGCCGCACAATACCACGACGCATGTAACAGTTAATCGCATTATGTATAAAAGACGAGCAGAAATCTCGATTGATCATTCCGTGATGTTAATCGCACCGGTTGATCGTTCCGTTCGTTGCTGCCCGTACGCTTGAGAATATCGTTCCCACGGAAAAGGGAAACAATTACCCATTGAACGATCGGAGAAACAACAGTCGGTACATATTAAAAGCCACTCGATTGCCGATGAACGATAATTACCGAGCAAGTGACTGAGTTTGCTGATGCTACATACATGCTCGATACATTCACGAATGACAATGTTACACACGTACCAGCCTGATAAACACACGCTAGGTTATAGAAATAAAGATAACGTGGTTCTTGTTTTACACAGTTGCGACAGCTAAATTGTCGGAAGAAACGCGCACCACGTGTTACTGTACACAGTAATTTTCCCCGACATCAAAACAAACATCACAACTCTGTGAATGTGCGCGTACTTAAAATGTCTTTTATCAAAAAGTGGAAACGAGGAGATTTACGAATTAAACGCGTCGAAACGTGTTTCGAACGTGGACGACACATCGAAAATCAAATTCCACAAGACATAACGGCAGCACGTAACGTCAAGTGGCAATCGATCATCGGGGCATTTATGCCAAAGAGAAATTGATCGTGACATCATGCGTTTATTATCAGCCAACTGCGTGCCGAGCGTGTCGTATCTTCGAAAACACTGGCAAATTCGCTACCGAATGTGGTCGACGTACCGTGATTGGAAACCTAACCCATAGGCAACACGCGCACACTACGCGCATTGGTAGATGTTATAGACGAATCAGCCGGCAATAAATTCGCGGTAAGAGATAACGGTAATCTCGAGAGAGATTACTTCAGCGACGGTGCGAATTGCAAGGCCGTCGGCGTTATGACCTTAATGAGTAGCGAGCATAGCGCTTAGGCGGACATATGAGAACGAGCACGGTATTCTGTCTGCTCGCATGTACTACACACACTGTACGAAGGGTGTCGTGCAACCGAATGTGCTCGTAGCCTGTCAAATCGTGGCATGTTTGACGCTGGTCGAAATTGACGTCGCGTTGACAGACACGTCCCCATCAACGTAAGCTAGGTTAACTATTCGTGGATAACGCTAGGATCGCGAGAGACACGGAAAACAGGCCCAATTCGTTAGTATATTCACGTCGATTTTCGCGATCATTCCTCCTGAACACCGTGCGTGCAGATGGCGTGATTTTTATCACAACTACGGATCATACCGTCCGTCCGAGATCATCGACACGCTCGCCGTGCATCGGACTCCTACTCTATACGATGATCACGAAAAGTAAATCCAACAACTGTGATAAATACCTCGCTTTTCGACGAGCTCCGAAATCTCCTCCTTGTTGTCGGCCATCTTAGCACCAGTCACTGTTCACAATGCACGCTGGGTAAAAACAAACGAGCACCACCGCGACCTCACAATTGGTGGTTCAGCGCCACCTGTACGCCGAATTAGAAGTTAACCAGCCGATGACGTTGATCAGGAACGTATCACATCTGAAACAGCAGAGATCTCGACACTAATCATATAAAATGTTCGTACGAGTGAAAAAATGAGATATAATAGAATAATGAAATGAATAACATAATAAAATAAAATACGTGAGATAGAATGAATAAAAAATGTAGTACAACGCGTTCAATCGAACATACGTGGAACTATCTAGGAAAGAATGCACCTACATTTCGATTGACATACTTTCATTAAGCCGTTACTGGTATAGGTATTGCTAGTATTTCTAACTTATTTCTGCTACATCGGTTCGTGGCGGTAGTCTTCGTCCGGTTTTCCAGAAGTTCAGACGTGATTTTTAGCTAATTTTCAACATGAGCCACAGCGACGTTGTAATAATATCGGCAGTCAGGACACCCATAGGTATAAATTTGTTCATTGCGATTTTGAATAATACAACAATTAAAAATAATAACGTTTATTCAATATTATACTACCAACTCAGTTTAAATGCCATAATGTAAACAGTCAAATTTTAAATTAATGATTATTTTTTTCTACAATGAAAAGTGTAATGAAAAAGTGTTTTTCATGGAAATTGAAAAAGTGTTAGACATACCGTTAAAGACATATTTTGTTATCTTAAATTTGTTCTAACAAATTTATTTAGTTCTATTCTAACAAAATAAAATTTTTCAGTTTAAAATAACAGTATCCATTTGTACATTTATATCCAAGTATAATACTTATATTTGTGTTTACTATGATTTAAAATAAAAATATTACATTCAAATCATATATATATATTATTGTTATATTAATGATTCCTATATTTTTTTAATAATTATTATTATTTTCGTATTGTTTTTATTTCTGTATTTTATTTCTATAGCACAATAATATATATTTTTGTTTTATTTTTCTATCAAAATAATTTTTTTTTTTTCATTGTTTTATAAAATATTTTATTATTTTTAGGATCTTTTCGTGGTTCCTTATCATCATTGAAAGGAGCAGATTTAGGAAGTGTAGTCATTAAAGAGAGTCTTGTAAGAGCTCATATTAAACCTATGGATATTTCTGAAGTAATTATTGGACAGGTAAGTTGAGATTATATTAATGTTTAATACTAATTCGAATTATTGAATATATAAATATTATTTTCAAATGTTAATTTGAAGTTATATTTATGTTTAACACTAATTCATTCAAATTATTGAATATGTAAGTGTTATTTCAAATGTTAATTTGCTACATGCAAAGAAACCTGTACATAATATGTACATATAATTTACAATAAATTACAAATCTGATGAAAGTAACGATTTTAAAATATATTTAAGATTTTTTTTTAAAGGTATTAACAGCAGGTCAAGGACAAAATCCAGCAAGACAAGCAGCAGTGAAAGCTGGTATTCCTATATCTGTACCTGCTTATACAATTAATATGCTATGTGGTTCAGGTTTAAAGTAAGTGTAATTTTTTTTCAAGCTCTTTTAATCATATGCTATCATGTATATCATTAATTCATATGACAAGTAATAGCATAATAGTAATAGAAATGTTTAATGAGACTTTTTAAATAAATTTTTCTACATGTTATAATTTATGAATACAATTTACAAGAAACATATATTTTTAGAGCAGTCTTGAATGGTTATGTATCTATAAGAGCTGGAGAAAGCCAGATAGTTATAGCTGGTGGACAAGAAAGTATGAGCCAGTGTCCTCATATATTACAAATTAGAGATGGTGTAAAATTAGGAGATTGTAATTTAGCGGATCATATATTGTTTGATGGCTTGACAGATGCATTTCACGGAATCCATATGGGAATAACAGGTAAAAGTTATAATTGATACATCTCTTCCATATCAAAATTCTTTTATTATAACTATATAATTTAAACCTTATAATTATATATATAATATATATGTATATATAGCTGAAAATGTTGCTAAAGACTTTAAAGTAAGTAGAGAAGAACAAGATGAGTTTGCAGCTAAATCTCAACAAAAAGTGCAGGCTGCAGTTACTGCAGGCCATTTTACCAAAGAAATCATCCCTGTGACTGTACCTACTAGGAAAGAATCTATTATTGTGAATAAAGATGAATTTCCTAAGTCTGGAACAACTGTTGAAAGCCTTCAAAAATTAAAACCTGCCTTTTTGAAGGTACGATTAATTACTTATGTTCTTTTTTTTCATAAATTGAAATATTTAATCATAAAACAATGATTCATTGTTAGGCTGAAGGTACAGTTACAGCTGGTAATTCTTCTGGCATCAATGACGGGGCAGCAGCAGTAGTTCTTACGTCAGCAGAGATTGCTATAAAAAAAGGACTTTCTCCACTGGCTAAAATTGTTGCAGTAGCTCAAGTTGGAGTAGAACCAAAAATTATGGGCACAGGTCCTATTCCAGCAATTGAGTTAGTGGTTAGTAGACGAATGTTTAATAACGATTTGCAAATTCATGCAATAAAAAAAATTGATATTTCAGTTGCAAAAAGCAAATTGGACAAAAGAAGAAGTAGATTTATATGAATTGAATGAAGCTTTTGCAGCGCAAGCAATAGCTTGTGTAAGAACTCTTGGTTTAGATCTTCATAAAGTTAACATAAACGGTGGAGCTATTGCTTTAGGCCATCCTGTTGGTGCATCTGGTATGACAATAAAATCAAAATAATTGAAAATACATATATATGTGTGTGTGTGTGTGTGTGTGTATATATATATATATATATATATATATATATACTAAGTATATTCTGTTACAGGTACTAGAATATTAGTAACTTTATTACATTCATTAGAAAGAATTGATGGAAACAAAGGTGTTGCAGCCTTATGTATTGGTGGAGGAATGGGAATAGCAATTGCTGTTCAAAGAAAATAACAAACATTTCATCCAGTTAGGTTTTACTTATTCTACAAACATAAAATTTTATTTATACTTGTGCATTATTATTTTATAACAAAATATGTATAGGTATATAGGTATATTAGGTATATAGGTATATAATATAAAGTTTTTTTCACAATTATGAAGAGATAATCTTTTTACTATAAACCTGTTAAATCATTAAATATTTATTATATGATTGTAATGAAAAAATATATGAGGCTATAATAGTATGTTGAAAATAGCAAGGTGTTAATAGATATAACTAAATAAATTTATTTTATTTATATTTGTTTATATGTCGATTACTGATAATTGTACTTAAAATTTGTACAAAATTATTACTTTTATACTATCTTATACTGTATTTTGTGCAATGCATGTTTGTATAAAAGTTATTTTTGTACATGAAAAATTAAATTGTAAATAAAAATACTGTAAAATGGTCAATCTATGATTTATTATTTTTTTAATGAGTTTTGTTTTAATCATTCAATTTTTGGTCTCTCCTTTTTCTATTCTCTAAAATTTTCTCCACTGCTGCTAGTCCCTCTTGTTGCTTTTGCTCAGCACGTTTTGTTTTAAACGTACGTTTAGTATGTGTTAAATCTCTCTTGTGCCCTACCAAACGTTGCAACTGTTCCTTGATAGCTGGTATAATACGTATCTTAAATTAAGAATACATTACAAACAAACAATATTATAACGTATGACGCAGCATAAGACTACAAAATTCTTGTTTACTGATTAACAAAAAGTATATTTATCACATGAGATTAACTTGTAAATTTAAAATGCAGATATACTAAGTGGTACTGCAGGATAATATCCATTATATTTTTCTTCATTAAAACACAAATAAGATTTTTCTAATGGCTGTTGGGCTATTAAATCAATTTCAGGTATGCAAAGTTTTGAATATTTTTTAATAACATGTCCCCATAATGAGTTCATATTAATTTTAGAATCTTTTAAACAAAAATATGAGCCCCAAAGTGTTGAATTTAACACTTTCTCATCTGGATGTGACAATTTTTGCTGAATCATTCCTTCAGACATTTGTTCCTCGATTACAGCCACTGTATCACATTGTACATATGAATTTGGTACATAAATATCTTGCAAAAGATTATCACCTACGTACAAATAACGAGGATTTTGTTTGCCAGATATATTTTTAAGAAATTCAGTAAGTTCTTTCCAATTACCTTGGCTATATATACCACCTCGTTTTAAATCTTTGCTTTCTATGATATTACCTTCTTCTTTATTTGCAATATTAAAAAATGGACGTTTTTCAGTAAAGAAGGCAGGTTTTTTTGCATAACAAATAACAATATCAAATAGAGATTGCCAATCTTTTCCAAGAGCATAAGTAGCAGTGAAATCAGCAAAATCTACATTTGATCCGGTAATAAGAAAAGTAGTACAATGTTTTTTTAATTCTTGAAGCCAAGTGATAGTTCTTGCAGTACATTTATACATATATTTATCAGGATTCTCCCTGAGACTAGGAAAAAAGTGGCCTTTGCCTATCTTAAAATGATCTCTGTTAAACATTTCAATCAATCCATCTAACATATCAGGCCAAATATTATATTCATTAAGAGGGCCTCCTTGTTCTTCATCAAATGCATCTATTAACCTTGCAAAAATAAGAGATGAGGAGATATCAAAATTATCTAATAAACTTCTCATTTTCATTGATAAAGGGCCATTCCATGTAGATAACATGTCATTACAAAAAGCATCTGTAGCCTCCCATCTCTGTTCGGGATATATCTCTTTAATCTTTTCAATACTTAATAAATTAGTTCCATGACATGCTCTTTGAATTATACCATTAGCATTTATTTTAAGTATATTTCCTCTTTCAAAATCTAAGACTAATCCTTTCTGAATAAAGTCTATGTCTTTATCTTGTAATGGTTTTAATAAATGTTTAGAGTCATAGCCTCTTTCTGTTATTAAATAATTAGCTAAAGTCTCATATATCAAATGTACCATGTTTGTCACATTATAATGCAAAAGTGTATTGTCCAAGTCAAATCCAATACAGTCGTAATCAAGGAACTTAAATACACTCATGTTAACTTGTGTTGATGGAATAATTGATGCTGTTGTATTAAAATATTTCAAATTTGTAGGAATTCGAAATTGTGTGAAAAATTTTAATTTATCACTAGTGTTGTATCTCAAAATACTCTGTACTTGTAAATAAGATATTACTGATTTGTAAAATGGATACCAAGTTCTTATCATTTCAATTTAATTGTATATTTTATTAATTCAATTGTATATTTTATAATTATTAAGATCACTTAAGCACATAGCACATAATACATACGTGTACATTTATACGTTAGTAAACAATATTTACAAAAGAATTATCCTAAACTTGTAAACACTTGAAATTATAACTACCCGATATGCAACCTATGAATTCAAAAATACCTAGGCAATGCAACAATAATATATAGAAACGCAACAAAAAATATTAAATTTTTTTCTAGCATATTATTCCACAAAACATAAAACTTTTATATGATGGTAAATTCCATAAAAGAACATACTTTAAATACCATATAACTAATACTATAATATACCTAATACTATAAAAAACATTCAACAAGTACAATAAAAAGTTTATATATATTCATTTACAATATCACTGCAAAAAATTAAAAATTATGTGCAGTATATAACTTATATTTCAACATTACTTACTTTTGGTGGAATATGAACGAAACGAATATTTCTTGCTTGCACAAAGAACATAGTGTAACTGTATGAATCCCCTCTAGGATCTGTGAAGACGCAATTTCTCATTACAACATTCATGTAACTGCAACAAAAAGCGAAATATTTATATATATATATATATATACAATATTAGGTCAATAATGATAAGATACGTGGAAAAATTACTTACGCATCTGTATGTTCTACAGTCCCGTAAACTGAGGCTTCATTTCGAAGATCTATCGTCGTGCGTTCATTTTCGACAGCTTTTAATAAAATGGCTAAACTATTGTAATAAAAATATCGTTCTTCTTTCGAGTCAAGAGTCATAATGCCATACAAATACAAACATAATAATATTGACAAATATTTATTGAGCGCACGTGTTGCAAATAATATTCATACAAGTGTAGCCAACTGTATAAATGTAACTAAAAAGAAACTATACTTTTTGAACAAAAATGAAAGAATGGTTAAATATTTTGAAGTAGTAAGTGCTAATAAAACATTTAATTGCAATAATCCTATATTATTATAAATGATTACATATTATAGTATATAAGTGCATAAATAATATATGTAATATATATTATTATAATACATATTATCGTAATTAAGTGCTAATACATACTATCGTAACTAAGTAACATAAATTAATTATTCATCTCAAAGACACACTTTCCTTGTAATAGTTCCATCGTGTATTCTTCTATGCCCATTAGAACATTGATCAGGTAATAAGACTGAATTTATTTCATGTGCGACACCAGCTTTATTTAAAATGTCGCTCTTTACAAGAGTAGCATCGTTTACCTAAAAATTATATCTTGTAAAACATTCATTTTCTAATGTTTATTAATCATTAAAAGATTACTTACTAAAATTCTATTATTTTTTCTCATAATATTTATCGGATTCCCTTTAGTTCTGACAGTGTACTGCAAGTCTGGCATAAAACTTTCAGCAAGTAACATATTATCCACGATATGATTCTGCAGTGTCTGAAAATAAACGACGAAAAACATTCATGACTGAATCAACTAGTTCATAGAAATAATATTACTTTTGTTAAATAGTTCCTATCTTCCAATAATTTTTGAAGTTTGGCATTTCCTAGCTGTCTGAATGCTTCATCCGAGGGAACAAAGTACGTACACGAAGAATTTGCGCGTTTAAATTGATCATATATTTGTGGTTGAATACTTTTCATTCTTTCCATAGCGTCCAACCAAATGCTGTAATAATTTTTCACTTATATTTTTCATTACTTTCCGAATTCTTGTGTTCTGGAAACAAGTTACCTGAAATTGCCTTCTCTTCTTAAAATATAATCTAAAGATTCTTCTGCAGGATGTAAAATGTGACTTATAACATGTAAAACGCCATTGCTGCATTCTCTATCAGCTTTAATAATTAATGCGTTTTCTATTCCAAAATTACCACGGTAAACTTGGAAGCGTAATGGAATTCCTATTTCAAGAGTTCTGGCAATCTATAATGAATTATAATTTTGAGAAATTATCAACGAATATGTTCGAATACTCAATTTTGTACTTAACTTACTTGATTGCTACTAATTTCATCAGTAAAATATGTTCCCGTAACTATATGATTAAGAACAAAGTTCCGAGCAGTCTTTCGATTTCTTTGCAATTCTATAAGTTTCTGATTTGATAAGGCTATAAAAGAGCATCTTACGTTAAGAAACAAAATATGCTCGTTTGAGTTTATCAGTAGTAAAATTTGAATACATACAATACATTGCTGTCTCAGAAGGTGCAAACATTGTGAAGTGTTTCATGTATCTCAAAGTTTCTTCCAATTCAGCTGCTTTAATTATTTCTAGGAATGTAAATAGTCCTTCCTCCTTAGCTACGTCCAAAATTGTTTTAGCTGGAATATATGTAATTCATATTAAGAGATTCTTACAACTCTCTTGAATAATTTTCGTGTAAAAATTTATTTACCTCGATCCGGTAGTAACACACGATCAAGAACATAAAGCAATCCATTTTTTCCATGATACATTTCATTTTTTATGTTTATGTTGTCTACAACGGGCCCGTATGGACCGCAATTTAATTTTAACTCTTGTCGTTGCATCGTGCTGGCGTGATATTCCGAAATTATATTTGGCATGCATACGGGATGCGTTACGATATGATGGGCAATTAATGCTAAACAAAATAATATATAATACAGAAGAAAAAACATACATAAATGCATCCGAAATAATTTCATTACCATTTAATGCAACTGGATTTTCCAACATATCGGTCAATTGCGCTTTAGGAATATGACGGAAGGCTTGATCCGTTGGTGCGAATATAGTACACGGTATTTCACTCAATCTAATTCTATTCCCTAATTCGCTGTTTTCTAAGGCTTTTGTGAATATTTCGAATCTACCATCTCTAGAAGCAAGCTCGATTATGTCTGAATTTTGTGCCAAAGCCAGATCTAGAACACCGTCGATTACATGCACAACTCCATTAGTGGCAATTTGATCCTTGCGAATAATTCGATGACAATTCACCGTTTCCATCTACGAAGTAGATAGCATTTATTGAACAATTGCATACATACGCTTCAACGTGTTACTTACTCCGCTAGAAAATTTATTGATTCTCAAAACGTTCCCTTGTAATCGCGATGGAATTAAAAGATTCGCTTGCCATTGATTTGATAATACGCGTCTGTCTACTATATGATTCGCAATTAAATTTACATATCTGTTACCATTGTACAACCATTCCTGACGAATACCTTTCACTTTTAAATAGTTCTGAAAAGTAAAACGATCAAAATGTATTAAATGATTACGCGTTATATATTTAAATTGGACATATGTACGTCAAAAGCTTCTTCGGATGGTACGAATAATGTTAAGGGTGGACCACTCTGCAATTCTTCCACAAACGTCGAACTCTCGATTAATTTTGCAAATTTTATTGAACCTATCCGTCGCGTTGTTTCTATGAGATTTATCAATGGTTTCACTGAAAGAAATATAACGGAAGTATGATTAAGCTTAAAAACAAATATCTACTCGATAAAATTGCATCTAATACCTCCTGTGCATCCAGGATACCCAGCGACTTTGTAATATCCTGCGCAACAGTCGTATCTTACGAATCTGCAAAGCAAACGAGAGCTGAATATGCATCATATTGAAAGCAAAGTGGGAGAAAGTAAAATTACGCTTACGTAGGTTTGCCACAAATTTTTCGAGGGCTCCACTGTTTGCTCTCAGTGTAATAAGCGTAATTTATATCATCGTTTACTTCTATAGCGCAGATGTTAGGTCTATAGAAAGAAGAAATATAGAATTTGTGTTATAAACGTTTAGCTACTGATTTATATTTAAAAACACAGATGCAGATCTTACCCTTGTCTTTGCGTATTTTCGATCTTCCGCCAAAAATTTCTCTGATACGCGTAAACTATATTAAACACTGTTAATAATATAAATATTCTCATCGTCTTGTTAAACATGTTCTCACTATGATTGAAATAGATAGCGCTTACAACAAGAACTTCTTTGCTCGAAACGAAGATTTGAGAATGGATCTATTGCGAACGATTCTCATTTTAAGGGCTACGTCCACCCACCTCATCTTGAAAATATGTCTGTTAAAATGCATATTGATATTATCTAGTTGAATTAGTATTGAGAAATCTAGCACGTCGTGTTACACTTCTGAATTTTCGCAAATCATTCCTACAGGACAGATGCATTTTGCATGCGTTTGCATGGAAGCAATATTGCACATCAATATGCAACTTTTGAATGAGAAATATAAATTGATCTTGGAATATTCTTGACATTCACATAACTCTTCTAACTTTTTATTCGCAATTCATTCTTAAGAGATACATCTTTTTGCGTTTAGGGTCATCTTTTATGCAGTACGTGTAATAAAATGTTAAGCAGTCCGTCGAGGTGACAGATAACTTACTCATGTATTGCACATCTACATCGTGAACTCGATATTACTATACACATGGTCACTCATAGCCGTCATTACTCGAGAAATTGGGTTACCCCCCAACGGATATACAAAGGGGCCCTATAAATTGGCCCATATCCTACATGCTTTCAAAATAATCTGTCATGAACGTTCCAATTCGAATCTGTGTTTCCGACGTTTCGCAATTACTGTAAAATACATCAGATTAATTTCAAATTTTGTATCGTATGATTCGATACGAATATATACGGTACATTGCGATAATGCATCTCCCATAATTTCATTTAATCAACTCCAACACGGATTCAAATTTCCTGTTAAAACAACGTAAAGCAAAAGAAATTGATACACAGCGTCCACTTTCGTAGATCGTAATCGTAATTCACTTTTCAGTCTAGCATTACCACGCAATTTATGATGTTATGTTTAATTCGATAGAATTAATGAGTTTCGCAAGTGGCACGTGCACGCAGTGCACAGCGTTTACGGCTACAACCACGCTTTTCTCTCGCATCTACTTTTCTACTTAGAACATATTAACCTGTTAAGACACAACGACGTCTTTAAAAGAGTGCTCGTAAATTTATTTCGTATGCATCTTACTTACAGGGAAAAGAAAACGTAAAAGAGATCGCGTAACCAGCAAATGTCAGAGCATTTCATATGACGCGATGTGACATTATAACACATTTTAGTCACTTCGCAGGGGGTTGTGTGTCAACATGGGGGATGAACTGTTCAAGTTCTCCAT
Organism: Tetragonisca angustula; assembly: GCA_036937485.2. Lineage (NCBI taxonomy): Eukaryota > Metazoa > Arthropoda > Insecta > Hymenoptera > Apidae > Tetragonisca > Tetragonisca angustula. The sequence goes on along the minus strand of JAWNGG020000077.1, from coordinate 931,653 downwards.
TTAGAGCAATTTAGCCGATGCCGTAGATTCAATAGAGACGGGTCTATTTCTGCGAAACAGACGCGCGTGGTACATATTCTTCTCCCTTCTGCTCATTCAGTGCCGTGCGACCCGTTGTGATGAGTGCCCTCTTCCTGTAGCCAGTTATCTTTGTTACTCTCCGATCTGTCTCCCTTTACTCTTACGATGTATTCACCCTCTGACCCCTCACCAACTCTAATCAGCTTCCTGGATGGAGCACATTATCTACGTGACGGCAGATCGTAACGACGCGATACCTAGTCCGCCAAGTCCCGGGTATTCGATCATGCGGTAGTCACTCGGCAGTGCATTGCGCGCAAAGACCAGTCAAGATCCACGGTTACGGATGCCATTTAGCTCGTTGTACGATTTCGTCTTATTGGTGCAGTGATCCCGAAACCGGTGCATCTATTGCGGATTCAGGTGCGGGGAGTTCTCCAGGGAAATCTACTCTTCTACGTTCTCTCGCCGTGTCGATTTTCCTTTATGCTTCGTAGTATTCGCTTTTTAGCTTTGACCGATTGATAAACGATGTACAAGGAGAACGCGAAGTTCTTTTTCAGTTGAATGGAATTCATACAGTGACGATCTCTCTGATTGCAAACGCAGATGCCGCAGCGGTGAATGCCGCGGAATGAACGAATACGAGTTCTCCGTGATCTTCCTCGCGTGCAGAGGAAGACTGCTCAAGAATTCTTAAAGTGACGTATTATCGAATCGATCACGATGTCTCTTGGGAAACGTATATCTGGAGCCGTCGCGGTTCTCAGGGGCGCTTCGGAAATTAAAGAAGCGCACATGTAAGATCTGTGAACTTCTCAGGACCTCTTTGCGGTTCGATTTTTTTTTTTTTTTTTTTTACTTAGAACAATTTCTAGGTCATGCTCGGACGAGATCGAGAAAATAACGACCGTGGAGGAAGAAAATGTCTGTCCCGACAAGAAGACACCGCTTGACAGATTACAACTAGTTAGTTGTACCCATATGTTTCCCTTCTTTCGACATTTTTGTTTTCTTCTTTGTTATTTCACTCACATCGTGTTTGGACGTGAACATAGGTAGTGGATTGGTTAGGAGAGAATACACTTTTGGTCTTTACAATCGCGGGAGTACTCGTGGGTCTTATTCTTGGATTCCTTGGTCGATTAGCCAATCCTTCGCCGCAATCCATCACTCTCGTCAGCTTCCCCGGGGAGCTTCTTATGCGCGTGTTGAAGATGTTCATTCTGCCACTCATTGTTTCGTCGCTTATCTCCGGTGATTATGCAACATCCAATAAATCATCGCAGTCGGCTGGTCTCTTTCTTCAAGTTCAACTCCCCCTTTTCTAGGAATGGCGCAATTAGATCCTAAGGGTTCGGGAAGAATGGGATACAGGGCGTTGATATATTACACCGTAACGACCATACTTGCGGCCATAGTTGGCATCATAATGGTGCTTATGATCCATCCCGGTGATCCTAGGATTAAGACCACCATAACCGCGCCCAAGACGGATTTCACGAAAATATCCACGCTAGATGCGATCCTTGACATAATTAGGTACGTGAAATACGTAACGAGCCGCGTCAATCGTCATCGACGAATGCCATTTTTAGAAACATGGTGCCGGAAAATTTGGTGCAGGCGTGTTTCCAGCAGGCGCAAACCACTTACGTGACGAAGGAAGTGGTGGCCATAGGAACGAATGAAATTAATCAAGTCCAAGAGGCGACATTAGTATACAAGGATGGGATGAACGTAATGGGCATGATAGTGTTCTGTATCACGTTCGGTCTCCTTGCTGGACAGATTGGCTCCCGAGGGAAATTGATGGTCGATTTCTTCGTGGTTCTGAACGAAATAATCATGAAGCTTGTCGGTATTATCGTGATGTGGTGAGCGATCGAAATACAAGTTAATTTCGAGCCTGATAGCGATTCCTTTGCTGTTTATCTGATTGTGTAATTTGACGTGAACAAACGAAAGGATAGAGGATTCTTAATCTCACGCAGGTATTCTCCATTTGGAATCATGTGTCTGATAGCTGGCAAAATAATGTCGATCAACAATTTGGCAGCAACTGCTCAGATGTTGGGCTTGTACATGGTGACGGTTGTATTGGGCTTATTGATTCACGCCATAATCACTCTGCCAACGATCTTTTGGTTTCTAACTCGACAGAATCCTGGCGTGTTTTTCAAGGGTATGATGCAAGCTTGGATTACAGCCTTGGGAACAGCGTCAAGGTATCACCAATTGATATCTCCTTTTCTGCAAATTTTGTGAAAATTGTATACAATGTATGTGTGTTCTAATGACGTTAGCGCTGCGACTTTGCCTATAACTTTCCGATGCCTCGAAGAAAACAATAAAATCGATCCACGTGTAACGCGATTCGTAGTAGCTGTCGGAGCTACGGTGAACATGGACGGAACGGCTCTTTATGAGGCAGTTGCTGCGATTTTCATCGCCCAATTGAATGGAATCTCATTAGGAATGGGTGAAGTTATAACAGTCAGGTCTGTATGATCGATGTTACAGAAGTATGCCCAAGTTTACTATTTATTCATGATATTCCTTGATCTACATAGCCTTACAGCTACCTTGGCGAGTATAGGAGCAGCAAGTATCCCCAGTTCAGCTTTGATTACAATGTTAATAGTGCTCACAGCTTTGGGTCTACCGACAAATGACGTTTCTCTACTGTTTGCAGTTGACTGGATGTTGTAAGTGCATTGTTTAGACCAAAGCGTTAGAAAACCAGATTGAATAATATATCTTGATTTTTCGAAGGGATCGAATCAGGACTTCGATCAACGTTTTGGGCGATGGATATGGAGCTGGAATAGTTTATCATCTGAGTAAAAGTGAACTGGACAGAATGGATCAAGAAAGGAAATTAGAGGGTCTCGAAATGGGAACACCTCTCGAAGACATTTCTGCGGAGAGTTGTAAACGCGAGAGCATACCTGTTCCCGAGGAAAGTTCCGAAACAAAAATTTGATTTTAAAGAATGCTTATGTTCTTTCTTCAACTGTTTGTACGGCAACGCAGAAGAAAACTATGCTCACTTATATGAAACGATTAAATTATTACAACGATATCGAGCGGAATTGATGGAAATGAAACTTTATCTCTCCACTGCCAACAAAGTTTTGGAATTTCGATCGAATTTTTGGTAGAATGTTTTAGAATATTGTCAAACACCTACTGAAACGAAATACGATAAGAATGTGTGCGTGTTAAGTACAAAGCGATATCATTGTAAACTACTTTTTGGGGGGAGGGGGGGTATGCTGCAACATTTCAAGTATTGCTAAGGATCAATTGAAAATTATATTGTACAGATAATTAAATATAAGTCAGATAGATAAGATAAATCTATATTTATGTTTTATGTTCAAAATGAAATGTTTAATACGAGATCATGTATATGTTTATTCATTTTAATAGCCGAATAAAGGATTTTATTTTAATGATATTTTGAATGTTTAAAAGAATTGTGTTCAATAAATCATTATCATATTAGATAATAATTCATTCTTAAGATTTTATAATATTTTGTTTATATTGTTTGTATACCATGTTATTTATTACATGTATGTTATAAAAACGGAAGAATAAATATATAAAAACTGCATTTATAATTATTATACCTGATAGGAGTAATAAAATAGTATAATAATGAACGAAGTTAAACAGGTGGAACAGATGGAATAAATGTATTTTTGACAGTGTTCTATGTACATACATATACAATAAATCACATAGTGCTTTATCAACAATATTATTACTCTGTCCAGCAACTGGCAATTGTTTGTGACATATTTAATTAGTTAACGACATATTTAGTTAAAAAATATAAACCCTTAAATCTAAACATCTTTTCAATCAGTATACATGTACCATACCATATAGAAATCTGATGCTATATTAAAGAAAATATATAATATATAAATTTGAAGTACAGGAACGAATTTTATAAATAAGTAACACATTCTTAGGTTTAAATAAAAATATTCAATTGTTTAAAAGGATACGTCCAAAACAGTACATATGTCTTTATACGATTATAATAAATTTTGCTAAGGAAAATACCTGTTAATAAATATTATAATACTCGAACCATTTTTCTTTCTTGAATCATATATAAAGGATACGAAAAGGCCTCCAAAAAATCCACTAGTTAAAAGATTTCGTCTGCTTATAAAATATTTTTTCCATTGACCTCCGGCCTTTAGTAATAACATTGCCTACCAAAAATATCGTACTACTTAGTGTTTATTAAATAATTTTGAAGAATTGTTCTTACCCATAAACCAAATACAGCAAAAATGTAGAAACCAAAGCCATATAATCCAGTTAATCCTAATAAACCAGCTGTGCTTCCTGACAACGCTGCCATTGATATCCTACAATATTCTACCACGGCAGCATTATTTACAACAGCTGATTCGCTATATGCAATAATTTCTAAAAAAAAAGAAAAATAAATTTAATATCAGAGGATGGATTTGCTCAATATGAAAGTAATATTGTTTGTGAATAATTTAAAGAACGAGAAAGCAAAATTATTTTATTTCATGAAATACAAATTTTGTTAATGAGCTTTTTTATAAATTATGACATCTGGGCAAATTATGAAATAATAAAAATTATTCTATATAAATCATGACATCTATATACTTATATACAACATTAACAAATAAAAATATAACCTATGAGAAATGTTGAAACTATTTAACAGAATAAATTTAATGTTGAAAAAGCGATAGATTAATAGATTTATTGTTTACCTCCTTTCTCCTGTTTCGTTTTAATTTTTCCCAACATTGTTGTACTTTTGTTGATATTAGCAAAGGATTTTATAATATAACCTAACGCATTTGTTAATAACTATGTGTACATGAAAGTTTTGTTGGCTGTTATGACAAAATACGTTTAGAGTGCCATCTATCGGCATTGCTTCATGCGAGGTAAGTCGAATATCGGATATATTTTTCATGTTCTACTAAAAGTCCATCATAACGAAAGTTAGAACTTCAATACATTGTTAATTCCTGAGTTTTTCCTGAGTTAAATAGCTAGATTTTATAATCTAATTTTGCAATACTTTTTTATGTGCATTAGGTTTGTGATATAATTTACGATCGATCCAATTGCAACTGTTGATTACATAAGCTGTACTTACATCACTAAACGTTTGCATATTTATAACTCCATTTGATTTTTTCGTATGACGACTACTGATCCGTGTAAAAAGTTTGCGTGTAAATTACAACAGTGTTTGAAAGGTTTGTATTGTTAATGTCGTTTCACTTGTAATTATGAAATTTTCTAACCTCAATGATTGTATTTAAGGTACATAACACATATTGATTAGTTATTCAACTTCAGATAACGTTTATCAACCGTCACGTTGTGAGAAAGTTCTAGAGGAAATTAGGCAGTGTTGCATCAAACATTCTGCTATTTCAGTAGTCTGTGATGGTATAGACACTTCCAAACCGTACGAACATAATACAGTTGATTACGTATGTATAAATAATTGCATTATATGTAATTATTTTATTACTAAAAATGTTTTCTAATTTAATAATTCATGATTTGGTTCTGTTTCAGAGGAAAGCACAGAAATAGAATATTCATCATGAGTAATAGAGTTAAACACACGAAATTTGTTATTCAACGTTTAGAAGATGCCAAAAGGAAAAGTACAATAGCAGTTTGTATTATAGCAGGTTCAGCTATTCTTTTATCAAGTTTTTATCAGTTTTCACAGTCACCAGCAATTCCAAAAACCAAGCGTGTATAAATATGATTTGATACAAGTAATGTATTAATAAATAGTAAATACATATATGTAGCAATATACATTCATATGTAGGAAATAATGTGATGTAGTTGAAGATGGAAGCAGTAAAAAAAGCCAAAGAGCGATTTAGAAAGTATCCAATTATCATTGCACAGTGCCATGAATCAGGAGCTAAATATGCTGCATGTGTATTAGCCAAGTCTGATTTGCAAAAAGGTGATTGTGAAAGTGAGTTTAAGGAATTCAAGGCATGTTTAACGAAAGCTGCTGCGAAGAACAATACAAAATTATAAAGAAATAGAATTTCTTTTAATGTAAAAAATGTCTTTAAGTACATTTAAATATTTAAAAATGAGCGAATTATCATTTAAAGCACATTGCGCATTAGCCTTTATTCTCAGAGTAACTTTAGTTTTTTACTCAAATTTTCATGATGAAACTTTTCATGTTCCGTACACTGATATAGATTATAACGTATTTACTGATGCCGCAAGACACATGGTAGAAGGATTATCTCCGTTTGAACGAGATACGTATCGCTATACGCCACTGTTGGCTTTACTTTTAACACCAAATATTTTCATAAATGAAAATTTCGGGAAAATCTTATTTTCCTTTATCGATATTGTGGTGACTGTTTTGATAAAAAAAATTTTAACTTTACAAAATTGTAATGAAAAATTGCAACGTGTTTGTGCCTTTACGTGGCTTTATAATCCTTTTACGATTGTAATTTCAACCAGAGGAAATGCAGACACTATATCAGTTTTTCTAGTTATGCTAACTTTATATTTATATTTGCAAGATAAATTCATTCTAGCAGGTCTGTTTCATGCTTTATCAGTCCATTTTAGATTATATCCTATAGTGTTTAGTATACCCATGTATTTTTCTCTTCGTGATAAGAGTTATTTCATACCGACTAAAAATCAGTTAAAATTGGTATTTAGTTGTGTATCATTACTATCTTTTCTGACAGCTATAAATTATTATTTTTATGGTTATCAGTATCTGTATGAAAGTCTCATTTATCATGTCATACGCAAAGATACGAAACATAACTTCTCTGTTTACTTTTACATGCTGTATTTATCTGCTAATCAGCCGTCTAACATAATTGAAAAAGTTTGCACGTTCTCACCACAATTGGTATTACTGTTGTTACTGTCATATAAATGTTCAAGCAAGTCTCTATTACCATTTGCAATGTTTGCACAAGCAATGGTAATGGTGACGTATAATCCAGTACTAACATCGCAATATTTTTTTTGGTATTTGTCTCTTTTACCAGTGTGTCTTCCGCGGTTTGGATTAAGTTTACGTAGATCACTATATTTATGTTTGGTTTGGATCCTCAGCCAGAGCCTCTGGTTATTGGCTGCTTATTTATTGGAATTCCAAGGGTTAAATACTTTTACGTATATATGGATTGCTAGTTTATTTTTCTTTGTTGTTAATGTTAAAATTTTGAACGATATTGTCGCATACTATAAGTACTAATTAGAAATTGAAAAAAAAGAATATTATCGAAGTTAAATATAAAGATAAAGAAATATGTTATCCATGCAACGTCAAGTTAAGTTCTGTGAAAATAAAAAAGAATAAAATTGAAAATAAGATGTTCAAACCCTGTCTGAAATTATCACGAGCTGAGTGCCAGTGGTAGAAATATTAGATACGTGGTTAATGATTCGTAATTTTATTTTTGCAGGAATACAAAATACTTATTTACAGATGGTTTCGTAAAGTAATAGTGGTAGATTCTTAAAAGGAATGTAGATATAGTAATAATAATACAATAATAGTAAATCTTAATGTAGTAATCTAGATCAATTGTGAGCAAGAGCATCCTTTGGATCATCTTTAGAAATATTTTTTGTCATTTATTTCTAAGCTGCTAATGTGATGATATTAATATTTATGGGGATATTTCTCATCAAATTATATGAGAATGCTTCTCACAATTTCTAACGACATGATTTCAAACGATACTAAATTCCATTTACAAAGTATAAAAAATATCATCGATCAAATCACGGTCTAGACTGAAAGTAACAGCAGTTCTCCAATAGATATCCGAACGCGATGCATCTATGATCGCGTTGAGAAAATCTGAACGTAAAATGAAATCACCCGAAGTGTGACACGAAATGGCCCAATCGGTATACACGAATCACGAATAAAAGGAATAACTCAAATACAGTTCGTACAGCTATAGGTCACCACGAGAGGTGATGCAACATATAAAAATAGCATTATATTCTTTCATTGCTTTCGTTTACAGTTTATTGAACTGTGTGCTATGTGAAATAATCTATTTTATCTTTCTCGACGTTGAACAGACAGTTGATTTTTGCCCGAAGTCGGTCCCACCGGCTAGGACAGAAGTCACCGATAACACACGGAAGTTAACAGAAGAAGTGACGATTCCGAATCTTGCAGCGATTCCCGAACAAATACACGAGTATAATCTCTAAAGAGTCAGGCTAAACCGTGTACGCGGCTGCAATATCCAGAAGCTAGGTACTTCGGTTTCTAAGTTTTATGCTATATATTATCGAGAAATCAGTTGTCACCACGGTAGACAGAAGAAGAAGTTACGTCTCTGAGAGAAGAAGGAAAACGAAGAGAATCCCGGTTCTGCGTGACGCGAAATACTCCATATTATACTCACAATCGGAGGATTGGCGAACAAAGCGCGAGCGTTGCTCACTCTTGTTTCTCAACACGGGGGCAGCAAAAGAGTATGAAAGACGGCGCTCGCGAGAGGATATGCGTGCTCAAGTGCATTTACAAGATCGCAAAGCGACAGTATGTCTCGATAGTATGCGGTTTCAAGACGTGCATAGAGAAACGTGAAATCACTCGATATTGCTCGTACTCGGCGGTCGACATACGCACATTTTCGTACAATGAAACGATGCAACTTTCTAGCGTGTTCACTGGATTACTTGTTTCTTCTTTCCTTTCCACATGTGTCAAAAGGCTTTCGTTTCTTCGGTTTTCACCCCCTTCCTCTCTCTCTCTCTATTTTTTTTTCTTTTATTCCTTTTCTTTCCTTGCTTTCGGTTAGTCTTTTGTTAAAAAATTAAAGCAAACGCGGTACAACGTAAAAAGTCCACGGGGACGTCGTTTAAGAGATTGACTTTGTGACGTGGTTGTATGGAGATACAAGGAAGAGGATGATGCAAAGGCAGGCATTGCAGCGACAGGAGGATTGCGAATGCAGACAAGAAACGGGATTGCCTTGCATGAAATGAAGGGTGAAAACGTGAGAGACTATGGGGGCTGTTATATGGCAAATATTTAATAAAATATGATAACAGCAGTGATACACATTACACTCTACGAGAAGTATAAAATAAACGGCACTGGCTGCTTAATAATTAGCATGTAAATCAATGAACTATAAATAATTATAATAATAATAATAAAAATCGTTGTTGTCATAATGGTGTCTGATGGATGATAAGTAAACAAAAATGTACATCTTACGAAAGATTTCGCTGATCGATCACGATAATAGACGATGGATACTTATCTAAAAAAAACATACTCCAATATATATATCTGTATATATACTTATGCTAATAATAATAATAATAATTAAAAAAGAAGGAGAAAAAATTAAAGCATTCGGTGTAGCACATGGATAAATGCATCGTCAAATTTCTACGACATAAACTCAATTAATATACACAACATTAAAATAAACATCTCTTTGGTCTTGTCGTTTCTTTTCTTCTTTCTTTTTTCGTTTTCTTCACGTTGCAAGAAAGGAAGAAAAGGAACGTGTCCCGTATCGTAAAATTTAGTCCTTCGCGGCAAGAAAAAAAGAAACGCGAAGAATGAAAAAATGAAAGTAAGAAAAAAAAAAACGAAAGAAAAACGCACGAAATTCGATCAAAGGATGAGTGTACTTATGGTGGCAAGAGGGAAGCGGGTGGGCTGAGCGGAAAGCACGGAAGTTCCAATATCAGTTTCATCGGATACATGTACGTAAGTGATAAGGGCACGCGTTAATATCTATCGACTGCCGCGACGCGAAAAATATCGAAAAATTCCTAAGCTTCTTCTTATTTTCTTTTCTTTTCCTCTTTGTTTCTTTGTACTTGTACATCCTTATGGTTATATCGTGCGCACGCGCGTGTGTATGTATGTATGCATGTGTTTCACGAAGTGGAATCGAAGGGGAATGAGAAGATGCGACAGGCGTTAGCTAAATTCGGAATAAAAGATTTTTTTTTTTTCATTGGCACACTGTCAATATCGAGTAAGAGTAAGACTCGGTAGCTTTTTTCGCGTTACGTTTCTCGATTCTTAAGGAAAAAAATCTCTAAGTCTCTCGCTCTCTTTCACTCTAAAATGCTCTCTCTCTCTCTCTCTCTCTCTCTCTCTCTTCCTGTTTTTCACTAAAATTTCTTTCTCACTAACGGAAGATCTTGTGCGAATAGCGAATGGTCTTTTCTCGTGGGCTTCGCTCGTGGGGCCCAATGTTTGCGCTACAGGTACATGCGAGGAATTTTGAATCGAATTGCGATCGAAGTTCTGTGTGATTTTCGAAGCATATATCTTTCGCGCGCAATTTATCTATTTTTTTGTTTCGTTTTCTCTCTATATATGTAAAAGTGTGTATCGTTTCTGACAAATTGACCTGGTTCGCATTAGAACGTGGAGAGGGATGCGACTAGCCGTCAAAGTGACGATAACAATTCGTTCGTGCATCGAGGATCCGCGTATATATGGCTTATCCTATAAGAACGCTTGATCGCGAAATACGGAGCTACGAAATTCACGACGGCCGAATCTTTGATTTCCGTGCCGCGTTCGCGGCGATTCAATTCACGGTCGGGCAGCGCGACAGTAAGAGATCGATGATCGATCGTCAACAAAAAAACCCTCCAGAAACAGCGACTCTCTCGTCCTTTTTCCCTTTGCTTCTCGTAAGGAGAAAGTGTCTAGCTAAATTGTTTGTTTCGTTAGGCTATTTATGATACAAAGTAATGTACACTAAAAAGGATGATTTGCTGTTCGTAGTCAAATTTCTAGTGTTTGAAATATTTACACGTGTTCGTTTATTCTCCCTTCTTTCGTTCCGAATTGTCCCACAGTCTCCGGTTTTGTGCACGTTCGTTTCGTCAAAGGATCATCGATACTGACCGATTCGTTGACGAAATATCAACGTACCGAGTATCGGCTGCGATATGTTTTCTTTATAGACACGTATACGTAGCTTCGTTTTTTTCCCCCCTCTATTTTTTCTTCTTTTTTCTTTTTTCAGTTAAGTACCAGTTCACTTTCAATCGAAACAATCGGCTGGTTTGTTGAAAGAAATCGATCGAGTTAGAAAAAAAAAAAAAAAAGGTTGCGGTTGAACGGCTATGTCGGATTGCTGAACGCGCGTAAACGGATCGATAATAACTCGTTATCAAACACGATGGGTGGAGGGGAGAGGGGTGGGGGGAGGGGGGGGGGATGGATAGTCAGCATGGAATAGTATTTTCGGCGAACTTCATTCGTGGCACGGGGTTCGGCTGGCGAAGTTTGCCAATTCGATGCGCGATAACGTCAGGGATGTAACGTACTCGCAACAAAAGTTCTTGCGTTTAATCGCGTTACGAGAGTTTCCTTCGAGTTGTGTAGTGTGTATTTCTTTCAGATCGAGTTACCCTTCGTTCGGTTAATTTACTTTTCGTCCCGATGTGGCGTTCGCGCCACGCGATCCCTCGCGTTACACATTGTGTAACATTGCACACGTCGTTACCGTTTCCCCGTTTGTCGTTGCTTTTTCCGTCGTTGTTTCGCCGATCGTTCCGCGCAATTAGCACGGGCATTAAGCGCGAGCCTTCGCCTCGGAATGTACGCTTCTCTGCGAGATGTTGGAAACTTTCGCCGAGCTTCGTTAGCCAGTTGGTTAACGTTACAAGAACGCCGTTGCATCTCCGTAACGTAATTGAAATTCCATTGTGCGCGTTTAATTGTACACGTGACGTAAAGTTCGAATCGAACGGACGAGAAGGGCGGGGGGAGGGGGGAGGGCTCGTAGACGGTGTGAGCAGATGCGCGAGGAAAAAACGGAGAGAAGAAAAACAAAGAAGTAACGGACGACAGAAAAACAGTGGTAATAACGTGTTTGTCGCAGCATGATCTTTCTAGCAGATATCGCGCACGCTCCTAATTATTACCGCGAGCTAGTCTGTCGTGTCTTTCTTTTTTTTTCCCCCTCCCTCGCCCCCTTTCTCATTTTATACGAGAGATTGTTCGAGAGCGAGTCACGCGACTCGTGCGCCGACCTCTTCCGTACGCGAATTTACCATGCACCGCGATCGTTTGATACAATTTGAACGAGCAGTCGTTGACAGTCTTCTCTTGTTTTTGTTCGTTTGTTTAGATGTAAGGATGAAACAGTCTATCGTATGTTTGTAAAAGTGGTTCAAATGTCCAAATGGTCTCTGTCAATTCGATACGCTTGGACCGAAACGTCGACTCAAAAGAGCTTGCTGTCAGTTGCCGTTACGGTTTTTTATATCGGGGGGGGGGGGGGGGGACAAAATGTCGTGATGAAAGTGCGTTTTCGTGAAATTGTTCCCAAGCGTCATCCGAGTCGTACCAAAAGTCGAATAAATTCCTCGCGCGTTCGTATCAAAAGTTATTGGTCGAGATTACTACACACAGCGTACATTGAAAAATTTCTTTCTGCAAAAACGTAACTGACTCTTTTCGGAGTGATAACTCATCGATCCTCTCTCTCCCTTTCTTCTCGTTCACAAACAACAACACGAGAATTATCGTGCCAGTAAACCAATATAAAAAAAAAAGAGAAACGTCGTTTCGTCAAAAATGTTTCAGACTGTTGAGTTTTTGATCGAACGAATGGCCGGTCTGAATCAGAAGTGCTCGCGTCTCTTCAAAACGACCATCCATCCTTTCCCTTTCCTTTCCTTCCCTTTCTCTCTTTCTTTCTACCGCCCTTACGATACTCGTGCGATAACGCAGTCGATCGGATCCTCCCCGTTATACTATACAAACGATACGCCGACAATTTTTAAAGATTCGCAACGATTCGCTTGAATTCCTTTTTTTTTTCTTTTTCGCAGGCAGTATTACACGCCGCGTAACGCGTTCTGAGAAAAAAGCTTTAACATCGAGAAAAATATGGGGGTATATATCGTATTTCCTATATGTCGCTCAGTCGAATTCGAAATAGCCTTTTTTTTCCCTTCTCTTTTCTTTTCTTTTTCTTTATACTCGGTAATCGATACGACGTGTTTAACGTAGCTTTCGTAGATAGCACGCGAAAAAGTGTTCATTTTCTAAAAAGTCATTTTCCATTTCACAAATGCATGGATGGACGACCCGATCGTTTTTTAAGTACGCGTTTCTCCTTCCCCCGGTATAACGGGGTCTCTTTGCGCGAGTGATTCACGCTCCGCCCCGTTTGGGGAAGCGATAGCTCTTTGTTGTAATTTTTTTCCCTCGTACGTTTTCATAAGTTTTCACCTTTACATTCGAAAGCGTCAAAACGTTATTTATACGATGAATACGGCACATCTCATTGAATCAAAACGTTCACCCTTTTGTCCTTGCTTTTCCTTTCATTTGCTTCTCGAAATGGGGAACCCTCTCGATTAAATCACCGCGGCTCGTTTCCACCCCGTCGCGTGGAATAGTGAAAACGGTCGGGTCGTCGGATAAAGTTTGCGAAATAGTTAGTAATAGGCCATAATTCCTAATCGTAAAGTATGAAATGTATCAACAAATTTGAAAAACTTCCCTCGCTCATCCTATTAGGCAATATTTTCTCTCTCTCTCTCTCTCTCTCTCTCTCATTCTCCCTTTTTTCATTCCTTTTCTCTCCTTATCGTCTCTGACTTTCTTTCGTTTTCGCGCGTAGTTAGAGAATGCATAACCGTTCGTCGAAGAACTCGTGAATTGCCTAAACGACATCGCGCTTTTCTAACACACATAATAACACGTACGTCTGTGACGTACGCACACGAGCCGAGCGCCAAGTTTCCCCGTCGATATCCAGCCGACACGTTTCGAAGTGTCGTCGTGAGGCGCGAGTTCGCGCGCGCCGCGAGAATAAACCTTTCAATAAAAACAACGACGTTGGAAATTGCACGAAACGAAATGATTGCACTATAGAAAAATAAACTATTCGAAGTCGTATCGACCATGCCCTCTCTTGCCCGCCAACTTCCTCAGACCGGTACGTGCGAGCAGAAAATTCGCGGGAGGAGAGATTCACGCGCGATATCTCGATTGCGTGGCGAAATCGTACGGCGACGTTCGAAGAAGGAAACTCCGCGTCGGCTCTCGTTCCCTTTCTTGACTAAAGGCGAAGAAATCGATATAATTTAATTAATAATTGACAGATAACCAATTAATACGTATAGGATGGCCCTGCGGCAAGAAGGCGCAACCTCCTAAGGTTCAAACGACATAAACTTTTCTAATTTTAACATCGCCCTGGACCATCCAGTACATTGATTGTAATTATTTCCCGCAGTATTTCGTTAACCTATATTTTTATAATAGAAATCATGTATCTGTATGTATAGATCTCTCTCTCTCTCTCTCTCTCTCTCTCTCTCTCTCTCTCTCTCTCTCTCTCTCTCTCTCTCTCTCTCTCTTTCTAGTTTTTCTTTTTTCTCTTTCCGACATGACCTCTTACCGTCTGTAAATGTACGCGGATTCATTTCCACGGATCGAACGAACGTCTTTCACTGTGACGTGTACCTGTACCGTTTTCTTTTCTCTTTCTCGTGTCTTTTGTTTCTCTCTTCTCTCCCGTTAAACCTGTACAGTTCGAAATTCCATCAAGCATTTATACATTTACACGTGACGTGTGGCGATCGTGTGCGCAAGTTCGCGTGCCGCGAAATACCGACTCGGATCGTCTGGCACGCGCGCATGCGCGCAGGACTTTGATTGCGCGATTTAAACGTGAAAATCTCAAAATTATCTCTCTTTCTCTCGCTTCCTTTTTTATTTTATTTTATTTTATTTTATTTTATTTTTTTCTTTCTTTTGCTTCCATGCTCGTTCACACTCACTCGCGTACGCTTTCACTCTTTTAAATAGTTAACAGTAACATCAGGATGAACATTGTACAGAATGATTGATGTACAATAAACTGGACTTCCGGTGGACAGTTCCGTAACCTCCCCCTCTCCCCTCCCCCGGAAATGGGAGACTCCGTCGACGAGGGTTGGTCGATGCCGCGCCAAGAAGAACGCGGCGGTCGAATGACGAGAGGAAAAGATACTTACGAGTACGATAATACTACACTGTATAATCTCGTGTCGGCTTGACCGCGTTCTCCTCGACGTGACGATTCGAGCGTGAACAGAGGAACTGATCGTTTCTTGACGACGGACTGCGACACGATCGCGGCCGATCGTGGAATGTGAGAACAAGATCTCGATAGGAAGGAAGTGTTTCTTTACATTTTTACGAATACTGATGTCTTTTTCTTTTTTCTCTTTCGTGTTTCTTTTTTTTTTTTTTCTCCGATGCACGACGACAGGGTCGAGAACTTTCGAGGGGAACTGTCCGTCGCGAAGCTGTCCGCGCAGTATCAGATATGCACATAGTATTTCATATTTTCATTCTCTTTTCTTTCTTCACAGTTACAAAACTAACTAAATCTTACGAGATACGGTGAGCAATAATTCCAGTTATGTACAGAAATTATGTTACAGACGTCTCAATATAAAGATATCTTCTCGACGATACAAATGTATATTCGTTCTTCTAGCTCTGAATGCGCGACGATCATCGTCATCGTTCATTCGTATCCGTCAATCACCGACACGTTTGCCCGAGTTCTACACGTCTTCTTCTTTTGTTTCTTTTTTTTCATTTTTTTTTTTTTTTTTTTTTTTTAAATTCCGTTGATCACCGAGTATGAGGACAGTCCACAATATGCAGCCTTTTTCTGTCGAAATCGTTTTAATAATTGATAGGCTACCCTGTTTCGTTATCATAATCAATTGCTCTCGCTCTACGTCATCGCGACGTCAGTCAGCGATGCATCTGTTTCTTTTGCCTTTCCGTCGTGATTTTTCTTTCAGCTTGGAGGACCCTTTAACTTTAACTCGAGACTGTAGATCATCGCCGAGACTTGACAACTCCTCGTCCGATGAACTACAGACACTGCAAACGAAACACTTTCAAGGAAAACGAGGATAACTTAATAACGAGCGTAATTGAACGAAAAATTCTCGACCTGTTTCTCTTCTTCTTCTTCTTCTTCTTCTTCTCCTTCTTTTGCTTCTTTTAAGTCACGCTTTATTTTCTTCCCTCGAAAGGAGACGCGCGACCAATTATATTTAACGTTGCTTCCTTCGCTCGATCGTCTATCAGTTAATATCGTTATAATATTATTTACAAGAAGCTGTTCCCATCCGTAAGAACGAGCTTATTTCGATAGAGTTTTGCTTTTTTTCGTAGCGCCACCAAACTATAGGCCCTATGTTCGTATTGACAACAGGTGATATATCTATATATGTGTATATATATATATATATATATATATATATATATATATATCTAATCATTTTAGCTATCTATTTTACAAAGGTCGGCCCATGGAACGCGTGGATCGCTTTCAAAACACGCGTTCTTCTCGCGATTGAAAATCCTCAGGCCGGAAGGAGACACGAGATCGCGATCGATCTTGTCAGACAAGCAGCACGATCCGTCTCACAGTGTAGTTTTCTTTCGTTTAGCGCGCCCAACTTGCGAATACCGCGCGAGACCTAATACATATTTCTTTTCCTACAAATGAAAAAAGGCAGCGCGACACAGCGTGACGTCGAAGTAGCAGTCGAGACGTTTTGCCCCGTCCGTCTGTTGCCGACGCGATCTAACGATCTCACGTCGTGTTCGACACGTCGCTCACTCTGACGTTGGACATCCGTCTACGTATCACATGTTCAAAAAAACGCGTATTCGTACGAAGCACGATTTTAATTCGATGTTCGTTCTTCTCCTGTTCACTTCGTGGCGCTTTTCCTCGTTTGGGAGACTGCTACTACGACCACAACGATTCGCGATGAGATTCGATTCTCATTTCTTCTTCTTCTTCTTCTTTTTTTCCTTTTTTTTTTCGTTACGTTTCGAATGAACATTAAATGCTTATCGAGATCTATAAGTATGCGAATAAAAGATTGTCGATACCGAGTGGTCTGTTCTCGTTCCGAAGAGCTCCTTCGACTTACGAACCTAACCACCGTCCTTCGTTCCTCGCGTTAATCCTCGAATTATCATCACCACTTTCGCCGTTTCCTCTCTCTTCTCTTTCTTCTTTCTCTTCTCCTGTTTTTCTTTTCCTTTTACTTTCTAGTGGATTTCCATCGAATCACGTCGAATCACGTATTGCTTTGACATTTTCGCGGCAACGCCCTTCCTTTCGGTCCAATCTCTTCGACGTGCAAAGTTGCATAGAGAAAGATACCACCGTGTTCCCGAGTCGACGAAGAAATCTTTTTTTACTCCTCCGTTCAGTCTTCTTAAATGGAATAACACGCGTAGTCAAGGCTGATCGATCCGATACGTGACAGGCTCGACCGGTCGTTACCGCTGCTTGTTCGCCATCAATTCGATCCTTACATCCGCTCCTTTCCACGAGATCGACCGGCAAACCTTACGGATCTACTTCACCGGCTCGATCTTTCCATATCGGTCGAGCATGTTTTTTCTTGCCAAACTGCCTGTGCGTTCTCCAGCAATTCTCGAGCGTTCGCGTTTACCCCGCGTTGTCTTCTGCCACTAGCCTAGCCTCGTAGCATATTCATTGAATAATCGTAGTGTCAATTCCTTCGTAAGCAGGAACGTATCGTAGACCCTGTCGGCCTGCCACGCTCATCCTCTCGTGAATCCTCCTGGGCATCGTTTCCAGCAGGTAAATGCCTCTCGCGTACGTCTTCCTCTTTGCCGACAGTTTCTTCGTAACGTCCACGCCGGGATACTCGGCAAGCTCTTGCGGTTCCTCGCTCGTCTCAACTTCCACTTGCAGCCGTTCGGCCGTGTCCCGAGAGATGTCACGAACGATCCGCTCCATCCCGCTCTTCCCGCGTGGAATCGTGAAACTTTGAACGGCCGCCGGCCCGCACGGATGGTTATCGTCGATCGTCGAAGACGCCGGGAGAAACGGCCTCACCAGCCGATGACGCTGCTCCACGAGTTGCCGATGATCGTGGCTGGCCCTTCGCAGTTGCCGCAGCACCATCTCGATGTACCTCAACGCTTCGCCGTTCTCGGCCATTCGTTGCGCTCGTCCCTTCACCCGGAACTTCTTCGCCTCGTCTCTCTTCGACCCGCGTCCGTCACCGAGCAATCGTTCGACTTCCGGCGCTCGCGCTACCGCGGAAGCTCCTCGAACGACGTCACGATCCTCCGACTCGACGCGATCGTGGCTCCGACCGTGGCAAGGATGGTATTCCGTATTCCCCAAACTCTCGGCGAGAAACTGTTCACGCGACCTGAGCGTGCTCGAGCGGCGAGTCCATTCGATGGCTCGACGGTTCTCGAAGGCGGCACCAGTTAGACCCGAACGTCGATGGTTCTAGTTCGGATAGACCCCCTGGCCTCATACGTGCGTCGCTAACGTCCCTACCGCCGAAGTACGCTTCACAGTCGCTACACCGCCGTTTGGCCCGCCCGTGATGTAGTGCGCCGAAAGTGGTGCCTGCAAGATCGTTCAAAACGAATTACGGAAAATCAGCGTGGCTCCCTTTTCCCGCTTCGCGTCGTTGTTCTACTTTCCCTACGAGTGAACACAGTCGCAACGCAACGTAACGTAACGTTCGAACGACAAAGTTAAGCGGCATGACGTTAAGAAAAAAAAAAAAAAAAAAGAAAAAAAGAAATTACAAACCGATATCGTTCACAGACAAATCGAATCGCGATCAGAATCGATCGGATTGCGCGACTATCTCGCGCAACATCTCGATCTAAGATCTGGAAACTAGTTCAGGTGAGCTGGTTGGAATGTACCTGAGATGTCGTAACTCCGTCTGTGGAATTTGACACACATTCACTGGCATTGTACTAACCTGCGGTCCAGCACCGTTCAAGGTATTCAAGCTATTCATTCTCATTGCTTGCGTGTAGGGCGGTGGTGCTGGCGTTACTCCCGGCACAGCCGTGTGTGGCGCGTGTCTCAGTTGCTCCGCCGCTGACATTCTATTGTTGTGGCAGAGTGAAAGAAACCATTCAGAAACAATATTTCTCATCGCGTGATCGATATTACCGTGAAAAATGTCGGCGATTACAGCGGCCGGTACGGTCACGGGATTTGTGCGAAGGTATTGTTGTCAAGGTGGGGGAGGAGAGGTGAACGGACCCGGCGGATTTGTTCGATTAATATTAAACGGGGCCAGGCCCCCCTTCCGCTTACGTTCGAATCGACCCGTTATAAATATTCAAGACAGACGATTCATAATTTACGCGAAATATAATTAATCCGTGGAAACGGATTGCACACGCGGCGCGGCAAATCCGTTGATCAATACGTCGTAAATATTACAATGTCAACGCGTACGCGTACGTTCACGGAGCGTATTCTCGAAAACACGGTGCCACCTTTCGTCATCCTCCCCCCCCCTCCCCCCACCCGCTTCGCTGAAACTCCATATTTTTCGGACGGACGTCTCCTTCGTCCGGAATCGATTCGCGGGATGTCACGTTCGCCGGCTATAATTCGATCGTCTTCGGCGCAATTCGTGCGCGCCTCCGTTGTAAGGATTACCGCGCGCCGAAACACAATTACAGTTGGTCAAAGCTTCCTCTATTATCCAAAAGCGTCGAACTAGATTGCGGGCTGGGTGACACAGGGGGGTGGGGGAGGGGGCGCGAGTTTCATTGATAGCGGTGGGAGAGTGAGAGGCGGCACAGAAGCCAAATCCCTGAGAAGTTTACCTGAGGTAGGGGTTGCCGTACGTTGCTGAGAAGCGTGGGTCGATCGCGGGGGTGGTTTGCGGAGTCGAGGTGCCCAAATTCGCAGAACTCAGACCGATCTTCTTTGAAGCTAGTATACCGCCAGACGGTATCCTGCTTAAGGATTCCCGTGACGCACCTACTCCCTGCGTCGTGGGCGGCATATAGTCGCGGGTGTAGTCTACGTACGGCACGTAACCATTGTTGTTACTGCCGTCCTGCAACAGACGAAACGAAAGGGGAGACGTTAGCGCGCGCTGTGATATCTGAACGAGAGCGCAGCTCCTTTACAAAACCGCCTTGTACGTGTATCGCGGTGAGCGTGGCCAACGATCGAAAAAATATACTCTATACTTTTCCACGGACTCGCCAAGACGAGAGACGAAACGCGTCATATAAAATTAATTCACCCGACGCTGGCGACGCCGAGGTGGCCGCATCGACCCGCAAGACGTTCGTCGACCCGGTCGACGTCGGCGCCAACAACGTTCTCTCTCTCTCTCTCTCTCTCTCTCTTTCTCTCTCGGCTTTCAATGAGTTACAATTCGTTCAGTGTGTACGAAAATTAGAGTTCTTCGCTACCGGATCGGAAGTCGTCCGGGACGTCGGTCGGAATTCCAAATGTTCTTCCACGCAGCGAAGATATCGAGGGTACGGCGGTGGCGGCAAAGAAGATTCTTAAAAAACTGCAAATTAAATCTACGCGATCTGCTCAGGAGAGAGTGCACGCCCTCCCGGAGAGAGATTCTACGCTTTAATATGCGCTGCTGGCTGCTCGCTGCTTCCCCGCGCAATAAACTAGATTAAGCTCGGGCTCCGGCTCTTGGCATCCTACCGCTCGAGTGCGAAACGAGTTGCGCGAGATTGCGAACAGAGAAATTTTGTCGGTGGTGCATACGCGATTCGTAGCGTTCGAACGCGAGACGAGGAGGAAGAGTGCAGCCCTAGTTTACAGACCTAGCCTGGTACTTACGTTGTTCTTCGGCGGGAACGAAGGTTCCGTGTAATCGGCGCTGTAACGATAACCCAGGGGATTGGGTACCGGGCCAGCCAGCGCCAAAGCGTTCACACCTCTCGTGCTTCCTTCGCCCTCGCTGTCGAGCGCTGTCACGCTCTCTGCGTTGCTGACACTCGATCCCGCCCGTATATCCGCTTTGACGTCCGACAGGTTGCTACTCCTGTCGCTCTCTCGATATCTGTCCGCGTTTGAATCTGTCTCCTCTGTCGGCGAAAGAAATTTCAAAGAGATCAGCACACCACACCACACCACACCGAGCAACAACACAACGCGAGATTCCAGGCGAAAGCCCAGGTTCGCTTTCCCTCCTCTCCCGTCCCTTCTGTATCCGTCGCGGATTGCAATCGCTGAATAATCAAATAGGTGGAGTCGATCGGGCAAAATACTCGAACAATCGGTGCCAAGTGCTACGACACCAGGTACGAGTACTTGTGTCTGTCTGCCACCGGATGGATAACTTCGTTGCGAAACTACAAAGCGTGTAATCGATCGGAGGAAAAGAATCGGCTGGATCGGCGATAAACAAACGGCGTTTAGAAAGGCGGCGAAGGACCGACTGGATGTTGTCGCGCGTCGACTCCACCCAAGCCGTTCCGAACACCGGCGCGGAACTTATCCGACTCGTTTGCATTCAATGAGCTATCCCTCATCCGGGATGGCGGTTATGTTTCGATCGTTTTTCCGCGTCGTTGACGACAGATCGAACGATAACGCTTCGTGTGTCTTGCGGAAAGAATTCGCGGCTGGAAATGACGAAATCGCGAGTCACGAAGAGGGGTGAAAAAAGAAAAGGAAGAGAAAAAAAAAAAACAATAGGAAAACAGCGGCGTGACTAACAGCCGGTTATAATTCATTCGAACATGATATTCCACTCACGCATATCAGTCTCCTGGGTCTGGGCGGTCCTCGGTCGTGGCTGTTTGATGCGGTCGCGGCACTGTAGAATGAGTATAATGATCACGCCGATCAGGATCACGCAGACGACCAATCCACCGATGATGAGGATCA
The DNA here is from genome assembly GCA_036937485.2 of Tetragonisca angustula. Lineage (NCBI taxonomy): Eukaryota > Metazoa > Arthropoda > Insecta > Hymenoptera > Apidae > Tetragonisca > Tetragonisca angustula. The sequence goes on along the minus strand of JAWNGG020000077.1, from coordinate 909,862 downwards.
GTTGCCAATCGACTGGAATCAACGCTAAGCGTCACGGATGGTTAAAATCTTGGCTGTTTGGCTCAACGAGTGAAAACGACGAATCTCGTTCTCGTTCTCTTTCCTTTCTCTTTGCTTTTTCTTTTTTTTCTTTTTATGTTCCTTTTCGAACTTTCCTCTGAAAGTTTGCGCGCGGTGTGTGCGCGCGACTGCTTAACGACGCGGACGAAACTCGCGCCAAGTGCACGCGCGGAACGCGCGTCGGTTAATTGAATCCCGTGGAATTTACGACGCGGCGGGCGCGTGCATCGGCAAAAATTTACAGAATCAGCCGGGGCTGAATTAGTCGGGCGGGCGCCGGCCGCGCGGTCGGACTCGGCCGGGATCCGCGAAAGATCGGCTTGAGTTATGGCGAAAAAATTGGCCCGGGGTTTTTTTTCTTCTTTTTTTTGTTTTTTTGATCGAATGTTACGGCGGGCGGGGATCCGCGGCAAAAATTGAGACTCAGTGCGCCATTCGTTTTCGTTATTTTCGTTTCCATCGGAAACGCGTGTTCAAATAAAAAATTTCGACTCGTATTTTACCACCGGTGGGCTGCCGGCAGGCCGGAGCGAATCGCCGGTTCGTCTTGTCACTGCCACGATCGAACGGCATCGGATACCGACGTGTGTTTCACCAAAAAAAAAAAAGAAAGAAAGAAAAACAAGAAAAAAAAATGCAAAATCACCGAGCGTACACGCACGGCTTGCGGTTTCACGCCGATACTTCGTCACACGCGGGTGTTTTCGTTTCGCCGTTGGGGCGCGCCGCTCCTCGTCATTCGACGTATTTCGAAATGCGATTCGCCCCGGAATTCCCGACGTCCCGATCGCGAACGTCAGATACGCATAATTTCGTCATCGAACGAGATTCGACTATTTTTTCCTTTTTTTTCGCCGGACGACGACGCGCCGTATTATATATTTCTCGTCTCTCGTTCCTGGAACGCTTCGAGCGTTTCATCCGGCCCGAAAACGTGGCAATTTTTCGAGGACGCGTCGCGCGCACGCGAGTAAAAAGCATGAAATCGCGGGAGGAAAGAATGCAGAGAGCGAGTAAGAGAGAGAGAGAGAGAGAGAGAGAGAGAGAGAGAGAGAAAGAGAGGGAAAGTAAAAAAGGAAGACAGAGAGAGACAGAGATAGAGGCAGAGAGGTTATAATGGATATGAACTTACTGTGTGCCGTCAGCTTGATTATGACGGAATCCGTGCCGAAGCTATTCGTGATCGTGCAGTTGTAATCCCCGAAGTACGTGGATATGGGATCGAGCAGCGTGACAGTGCTGACGACTCTCTCGGCGGTGTATTCCTCCTGCACGTAGAACGGCGTATTGTTCGACGAGAAATTGAGCTCGCGACCAGCGAAGCTCCATACCACCGAGTCCGCTTTTGGCACAGATATCGCGGTACACTTCACCTGCGAAATCGAGGAGGAATAGTCGAATAAAAATGGCCTCCGGTTGCCCGTCGTTCGCCCTCGCCCTCGCCCTCCCCCGCCCACTCGCCGCGAAACCAGCGATATTCGCGTTATGTTCCCTCTCGCGTGTCCCGCTTTTTAAAAACCGCCGCGCCGCGCGTCGTACATTGACGAGCTAGAAATGAAGAATAGGAGAGAGAGAGAGAGAAAAAAGGTGAGTTCGAAACGAAAAAAAAGGTCGACGAAAAATAGAGGAGGAGGAGGAGGAGGAGGGGGAGGAGGAAATACGGTTAGCCGATGGTTGTATTCACCCGGTAGTGGTTGTTCATCAGACCCTGGTTTAAATTCCCTGGGAAAATAGCCCCGTCGCTTTGCGTCGCTGTTCTAAGCCGTTTGTTACGTAGAGGCCGTTCGATTTTCGCAGACGCGGTGTCTAGCGACCAGCGGTTACGGTTCTCGCATATTTTCCATAAATGCCTCGTTTCGGCTTCTGGCGCGCGAGTTACGGCTGATATAAATCGGGGCGAAACGTAGCGTTCGTCGGCTTTACGAGACGTCGAAAGCCAAACGAAAAATAACTGTTCTCGATCGACAGCAGCTTCGATGCTCCCCTTTTCCTTTTTTTTTCTTTTTTTCTTTTTTATTATGTACGACGTAACGTATCGTTGACCTGGTAAGTATCTCGCGTCGAACATCCACATTTATCGATTAAACGAACGACTCGCCGTTTAAATAATAAACTTTTATGGAACCTTTACGGAAACTTCAACGCGAGATACGTAATGATAGTTGAGATTGGAACAGCGTATTCTTCCAATTATTCTTCCATCGCTACGGAAAAAATCTGTGATTCTTGCGCAACTAACGTCGTGTCAAAATGCAAACTGTTGTAAATGAGAGAGTGTATTCTCAGACGGGCGAATACTTATGCCGACGACCGTACGTAAGAACGGAGCGAAACGACGAATGCAAACGAGTGAATGTAGAAATAAGAGGGCACGAATGGAAAAACTACCTTGACAACGCCCTCGTCGGGTACGTATTGCACTCTCTGCGACACGATGCTCGGCGGCGCCCGGATGTAGACATTCGCGTAGCCCGTCAGCTCCGGAAAACCGGGTACGTGCGCCTTGCAAAAGTACCGTCCGGCTGTCTCGTGGTTCACCACCACGCTGATATTCGGCGTGCTGGCGACCTGTCGCTCCGAGTCCTCGTGGTACCAGCGGATCTCCGGCGTTGGGTTTCCGTCGACGTCGCACTGCAAGATCTCCGTCGCGCCGTACTGCGTCTCCACGGAGACTGGCTGGTGCCGGAACTGTGGCCCGTCTGTGAAAATTTCATTTTCGCCTCACTCGTTTTCTTACACTCTGCCAGATTGACACGTCACGCGGCCAAGAGGAAGAAGGGGATAAAAACTATCTCGCTCTTACTCACTCGCGGTTACTAACGAGTCCCGTGGTATAGAGCGGATATCGCGTGACGCTTGGGAAATTAAAAATCGACGAGTCACGAGCGAAGGATCGAGGGCATTAATAATTGTCAGACGTAGAGGAAGCAGCATTGAAATTTGACGGACTGCAACGAAAAATTAGAAAATCGTAGGGAGGGGAAGTCTGCGATCTATAACTATCGTGACTTGTCCACTTCTTCTTCTTCTTTTTTTTTTTTTTTTTTTTTTTTTTTTTGAAAGGTGTGATGTTCACACGGTATTGCCACTCGTGAGAGAGGTCGATCCATAAATCGGGGAGTGAAGAACCATATTCTCCGAAAAAATATGCCGGTAAATTCTCTCGCTAAAAAGTCCAATTTATCCTTAGCTTTGGCATTTGACAAGCGTTATCCGGAATTTCGCTGATGCCCGCCAACCGGATCCCGGCTAAATAACACGACCAGACGACGTGAAAGTACCCTTCCAGATGAACGAATGGGATAAAGAGTGGCCGAGTCAGCGAATACTAAAAACGCAAGATCTCTTCCGTGGAAAAGCAACGTACGTCGAAACGTAATTCTTCGCGGTACGAACCTCACACACACACACACACACCGGTGATACGGTTTGAGAGAGACGATTGTCCTCGCTTCGTTCGCATACTCACACGTGATGTCCAGGGTCTCGGTATCCTCGCTTTTCCCAACGTCGTTGTGAACCTCGCATTTCACGATCGCGTCGTGAAGATCGCGAGTCGCGTTGTGGATGATCATCTCCGTGGTGTAGTCGCCGATCACCTTCTTCTCGTTGATGAACCACCTAAACGAGTAAAAAGGATAGACGCCTTGATGAGCGTGTAATTGCTGCATAATTTGCACCAGCTGCCCTGGGTAAAAAGCTGCCACTACCGGTCGATCGACTCGACGAGAGAAAAAGAAAAAAAAAAAAGAAAAGTTCCGTGGATAATTATACATTTTTGAAAATTCCTCGCCGCTTCTTTCACTTCTTCTTCCATCTCACATTCCCCGGTTTCGACTTGCTCTGCGATTTCCCTACTTTCTTCCCACCGATCGTCTTTCGCTCGCGATACTCGAGCATCTCTCCCCTTTCACGGTCATTTTTCAGACTCGATCGATACAATAGAGATTCTCAATTCGGACCACAAAGGACGAAGAGGAAGATAAGCTCGCTAGTTCGAATTAGCAGACGCGAGTCCTTTAGAAACGATTTCCTCTCCCCTCCTTTCGTGAGATTATGGTTTACGCCGGTTAGTTAGTTCGATTTCTCGCGGTGAAACCGACGAGAAGAGGAACGGGGATCGGCTCGGATGGCAATAAACGGACGGCGGGGTCCTCTTTCAACCGGCCGAATCGCGTGCAGACATACGTTATCAAAGAACCGGGAGAAACTGAATGAAACGATCGCGAAACTTTCGCGGCTCGTGTATCTTGCAAAGAGAGAGAGAGAGAGAGAGAGAGAGAGAGAGAGAGAGGGAGAGATTCCCGTTTCCTCGCTGCTTTCTCCAGTAGGTCACGTTCCTAGCCTCATCCGAGTTCCACTCGTTAATAGCGCCCGAGCGTCTCGCCGCGTGACTCTTTACCCGGGGTTTTATTATTTTCGCGAAATTACACGTCGTAGAAACTTCCGTCGTAGAAACGCCCCGAACAGCTGTTCCGTGGTTCGACGTGGGCTTTTACGGTTTTCGATTTCACGCGAGCGAACCCTCGGTGAATCGGCGTCTCGCCGAGAGTTATGTGTATACCCCTAAATTAAACCATCGAAAGTCGGGCCGTGATGTTTTCGTTTCGTTGCTCGACTCAACGATACGTGCCGATATACAGCGAGTGCAAGTCACTCGCACAAAGTCACAACAAGGGGTTTACACCGGGTTTGATTCACTTTCTCGCCTTTCGTTTTTCCGTCCCGCGGCGCCCGTTTTGTCTTTGAAGATTTATCGCTAAGAGAAACGGCCTGTGACTGACGCGCAAATTCATGCACAGCGGTACATACACGAGCGCGCACAGAGGGATCGGAAAGCCATCGAAACGGGCAACAAGACAACGCGTAACGGAACGCATGACCGGCCGACATTGTCCTAAACTTTGCATTGTCCCCTGTTTGGGACGAACATCAATTATTTGCTTGCCACGTGTCACGGCCGATTGCTTGCTAATTCTTCCTTTGTTTGGCCGCGTGTCGATAAAGCCACGTTCCTCCCTCCCGTTCGCGTCTTTTTCGACCGCCGTTGAAAACACGCGAATCAATGAATAAATGAAATTCGTTTCGGCGAAAAATGTAGAAATGTAGTACTCCATGGTACTAGGAGGACCTTTTATATTTTATTCACGCAACGTGCAATTCTCCACTACGAAATTTTCTATAAATAACGTGGTAACCCGAATTAAAATTGATCGAAAATCAGAGATAGTTCGTAATCAAATTTAGCGAGTTAAAATATCACCCTGACTCGAGTAATCCCGCTTTAACCTACATATTTTTACCTCCGTCTTTTATTCCCGGTATTATACGACGCTCTGGTAAAGCGACGGCGGATTAAAAATGCACGGAAAGGCGGATTGAAAAAGTTACTCCTCGAATCGGAAGGAAGGAGAGTGAGTAGAACGCCGACCGACACAAACGTCGCGGTTTTTGCAAATCTTCCGAACGAGGCCAATCTTGATTTCCGATCGATCTTTGTCGCTTGTCGGCTTCACGATTAATCACATGGGAAAGCTCGCCGATCCCGATTCCGGTGTTCTGGTCCATGGAAAAATTTCCACCAGCTGTTTGACGTACTCTCGAACGATCGTTGAAGCTGATGTGCTCGGCGGTCGTTAGCGAATGACGAATACAATAGCCCCTATGATGCTATTACAACCCTGTTTCGTGTTCCATTTGCCGCTATTTGAGTTTATATTCTATTCGAAAACTATGACGCGAAACTACCCAACAATTTCGAACTACACGTTTCACGTTTTCCATCGAAACTCGCCGAGTTCCGTGGTTCGCGATAGAGTGTTTGCTCTATCGAGCTACGAAACACAGCCGATAATTAAAGTCCCGCCAAGTGTCCAAACAGATGGAAAATCTATCTTGTCCTTCGATTGCTTCAAAGTCGGGCCGCACTGTCATACACGCGTGACTTTTAATCGTGGAAAACGTGAAAAAATGATTCTTTAGGTCTCGTATTCTAATGCATACTTCTGGAAACTATACTGTTGCTTGCAAGATGTTACTTATTATTTTTAAAAAAATCCCGAAATTGACACTTTGTCTACGGATGATGCCATTTAACGTCAAATTGAATACTGTCATCCGTTACGGATGATACCTCAATTGCGGTTAAGATTTTAGTATACGTAAAAGTGATAAAACATTTATTGGTATAACTCTGAAATTTTCAAAACATGGCGACAAAAAAGTAGAACATAAACTGGGGAGCAACATGTACGGAGAATGTAGAAACTAAGGACGATATTGGCACTAATAGTGACGACGTCCAACGAGGACCAATATTTTAGGAGAAAATAACGTTTTATACAAAATTAGCACGTATATCTTCTTCCCATCTTAGCGACAGGAAGTCAACGTTATGACCACGCCCGATAAAGCGTCCGCTGAGATTTATGGGAGACCTGGTTATAAATTCGCCCAACTGCTTACGCGTGAGAGATGAGAAACACACGTAAAAATGTAAAAGTCTCCAATTTGACGAACTAATTTTTATCATATCGACAAATATACCGTGTAATTACTGATTGTCCCACGAATTGCGTAAATATCGTAGAGCAGCAAAACACAGTGAAAGGCGAGACGAGAGAAACACGCGGCCATCAAAGCGTGGCTGTTTGCGCGGACTCACGTAGACGCTTGGAGTACGTACAGCACTAGGATCTATCAAGGAAGGAACGTAGTATTCCGCGCTCGTCGTGTACCCATCGCCCTATCGTCGACGGACACGCAACCGTGGAAACCACCGACATCGACACCTGACCGCATGGCAGCAGCAACAACGCTCCAAACTCGACGAGCGCTCTCGTACAGGGTATCGATCATCAGCGGGCTATCGTTTGCGCCTCTTGGCGGAGGAACACAGAGAGAACTACAGGGATACAGAGGCAGCCAGGCGGTCGCGTTACTCGCGCGTTTTCCACTCACCTGTACTCGACGTTCGGTGGATTTGCCTCGGCGCGACATTTGAAGCGGAGCTCGCTGCCCTCGACGATGCGGCCGTTCTTGCCCAGGCCCGACCGGATTCTCAGAGACACTTTCGGCGCGTAGCGTACCTGAAACACGAGATACGAAGCGCTCGAGTTGGTGGTACATCGCGTCCAACGAGTGCGGCGGAGAGAAGAGGGAGAGGGATGTTCGAAACGTCACGCGAGCCGATGCTCAAATTTTCATGACCATCGTCGTCGTGCGATCGATCGGCTCCGGCTCGCTCGCGTGACGTTCTCTCTCTCTCTCTCTCTCTCTCTCTCTCTCTCTCGAGAGAGAGAGAGAGAGAGGCATTCCACTTTATTCCCCCTCGTCGGACGTAATTTCTCGACAATTAATATCGCGCGGTGACAAGTCGCTAAGTAAATGATGCGCGCGGCAACGACCAGCAACGTTTGCAGTTTGGTAGCTTCGTGTGCTCACGCACAGCCGGCGGCAAACACGGATGGAAGAATTACGAGCCACCGTCATTGCGAGTCATTAACGAACTCCGCGCGGAAAGTAGCGAAACGGTCTTCCCGTTTCGTCCCCACGAATCCTGCGGTCGTACTGAAGAAACTGAAACCGTACAGCTGCTACTGTCAGCGGGGGAAAGAAAGCGCAGAAGTACGCGACATTAATCACGTTTCGCCGCTCTCGTGTTAATCCTTGGTTCTTCTCCGTTCGAAAAATCCGTGAGAACTACCCTCGAAAACACTGACGCGAGTTTGACTTCCGACGGGCTGATGGCCCAGTTCATCGTCGCGTTTTCACTTACCTCGACGCGCAGTTTCGCATTCTGCGGCGTGCGGTCGGCCGCGTTCTGACTTTGGCACGTAAACGTCGTGTTGTCGTGGTCCTTCCGCGGCATCACCCTCAGGATGGACTTCACCGTGTACAACGGGCCGTCGTCGAACAGTTCTTTCGTCGTCTTGATGCCCCTGTGCAGCACGTTGCCCAGCCCGTCGATCCACGTGATCTGCAATCGGACGACGATTTAATTCGATATTACTCGGCGAGCGACCGGGCGGCCAACCCGTTTTGGTTTTAAACGAATTCCAGCCGAGTGTCGCGCGGCAGACGCAACGGGGATTGGAATAATGGGTCACCTATTAATCTGCTATTAAGATTGGCAATCTGACACGATTAATTGTTTAGGAGGATTAATTGTTAGCCGTGCTGTTACGTGCTTCGCAGAAGCGAGAAGCTGAAACCTGCCTGCGACTCTCAACCCATGTGTTCTACATTTTTTCACGAGAATTTCGTCTTGCGAAGCGCATTTTTCAGGAAATGCGATACAACGCAACTTGCAACGTATATATATATATATATATACTCGTATGTACGTGAGGGACTTGACGAGCTTCATTCATATCCGAAACGTTACCCAACCATTCACACGTTAATGCGTTTCACAGTTTTACCGTGATTATTTCGCGCATTTATTTCCTACTTAATTACAACCTGATGAAAAATCGAAGAACTCTGTTAGCAGCATTGGCGCGCGCGATCGAACAAAAAGGTGAAAAAAAAAAAAAAAGAAAAAAACGAGATCTGGATTTCGTCGTTACGTCTCAAGTGTGTTTCTTTCCATTTGCGTTTATTGCATCGGCGGATGCGGAACGGACAATGAAACGGAGCACACTCGCGTGTGAAAAATTCGCGGCAAAAGAAGTTTAATTTCGTAAAAATTTCCACGGAACTACACGCGCCTGATTAAACGGGGAACACTCGCGGCAATTTGTAACGAGATTTATCAATTCTGCACAAACGCGCGCCCCTATCGTACGAGCATTCGCAATTAACTTCCTTGAAACCAAATTGGAAAAACGAATTTTACTCGAACTTGTCCCTTCGCAGAGAATCGCATTCACAGCCCCCAAATTGTGGCCTTCCACCGTTCAATGTGGCACACCGTGTACATATGTGGATACACAGTTGCTCGGCCAGCTTCGCGGCTCCAGTATTTCAATCGCAACGGTGCCCTGCCGAAAAATGATAGTCCGTTGTTTTAAACTGCCACAAACTGCCACCTCATTCCTCTTCCCTAACGAATGCCAGTTACCACCTACTTTATCGCGCTCTCTCGATCATTAATTTAAAGCAGCTGGTTCGTTCCAACGCGGAACAGCTAACCGTCGGATTTTCCAAGTGGAGAGCTTATCGACCGAACGGAGGAAGAATGCGTCAGAAGTCGGGGATAGGGGGGAGGGAGCGAGAAAGGTGAAGCGAGGCGGCCGCATATCGGAAGTTATTTCATTATAACGGAGTCCGTCATATATTTTATTCAATAATTCGGCTACGATCGATCCTCGTGATCGGGTTCCTAACGGGGCAGCAAGTAGCTCGGATCCACCCGGCTTCCAAGTAGCTTCCGGCGACCGCGAGCTTCATCCGCGGCTCTTCTCGCTTTCCAAACTTTCGAATTTTCCTCGGAATTAATTCAGCCTGCAGGCGACTTCGATTGAAAACCCTCCCCTCGTCTCTGGCCGACCCGTATCTATGTATGCACACCACCGTGTCACCATCCTCCTCCGCCTCCCTTCCCCCCCCCCTTTTCTTTCGTTTTCCCTTTCTTTTTTCTCTCCTCCACACTTGACTGGGTTTTTATTTTTTCTTCTGTTTTTTTTTTCTTTTTTGGAGGAGAGCCTGCTCACTCCTCGAACGATGTCGCGAAGACGATTAGACATCGTCTCTCTCTGACAGCAGTGACCGAGAAAGCGTTCAACCTCGCAGCGACGATTTCGCCGCGCGATGGAGATCGATCTAATCGGTTTTAATTAGAAATCTCGTGCCGCCGGGGCAACCTGGCTCGACACCGATACCGAGCGTTTCCGATCAGAAACGCTACTCCGCAGTTTCGCGTAATCGACGCTAATCTGGGATTTCGTGGCTGGATTTCTACCTTCTAGCTAGCGTTCTTGGCGTTGTATCTATATCGAGTAGGAGGTTGTACGTGTTGAACAGGTGAGCGTCGAAATTTCTGTCCTTGCTGTTTTTTTTTTTTTTTCAATCGAAGATCGACGCGGGATCGAGGGGACAGAGTTGTCGACAGACTCTGCGTGCTTTTGTTTAAAACAAATTTTTATTCTCGGGGATATGATCGAGGAAGAGATTTACCACCATCTGCTACATAAATATTTTTTTAAAATCTGCTTTAAAAATGCACGAAGACCCGCAGTCTAGTTAGAGGCGAGCATTTTTTGTTCGAAAGCTATCGAACGATGAAAGAGAGAGAGAGAGAGAGAGAGAGAAAGGGAAAAAAAGATAAACGTTTCTCGTATAGAAAATATAAATTGATTCTGCTCCGAAAGACTCGAAGTAATCTCGTGTTTTATTCAAAGGATCCAATTGACCCTTATTGCGATAGATCATCCCGGAATTGGTAATTTCTATTCGCCAGCACGCAGGAATGCCAGCGTTCCGTCGTAAAAGAATGTAATGCACCCTTTTTCCCAATTTGCCTAAAGTACAACGTGCTTGGCGATAAGCAGAATTACAGAAGAAAGAAAAAAGAAAAAACTAGGAGCGATATCCTCGATGGTTGAAAAAGGCTCGTGATCCAACGATGCAACGTTATTTTCACCGGTCTTTAAATAAAGCAGCGAATGTAATACGATTACGCGACCCATTTGCACGGAACCGACGCTGTTGCACGATTTCTTCGTCGGCGAGAACTTTCATCATCACCGTCGGGGCGGGTAATTTGCAGCAGAACAAGGGGCGGGCGATTAAAACGGTACGAAATCGCGAAGGAGGCCGTTCCGAGGCGCGGCGTCGATCGCGAGCGGTTTCCAAAGGAAAATTCCGGGAAAATCGCGCTGCATGCAATCCAACACCAGGCGGAGGCTCGATCGCGAGCGGTTGTTCGACTATCCAGATAATGAAAGTGTGTTCGCCGGAGTTCACGGACCGCCGAAAAAAAGAAAAAAAAAAGAGAGAAAAAGAGAAAAAGAAAGAATCTCGCTATTGCCTGCTCGACGAACGTCCACGTATACACTTTTCCACGGCTCCTCTATTATTCGTCCGGGTAATCCGATCGTATACGGCTAACCGTGTATACGTACGTGCGCGAGTACGTATCCGGCGCACGTTGACGTGTGTGCGCGCCTCCGCCACGTACGAGAGCGGGCTCCGGCTCTGCCGTAGCTGCACCGACGCGAATCGATCGTATCGTCTATAATTAGGCATGCTGCATCAATGCTCCGGCACTCTCGTATCACTGCGAGTTACGATTCGCTTTGCTCCAACATTATTTACGATACTCGCTGCGATAGCGCCTAGCCAGCCCCGTTAAGGCGCGTTATAATTTTAATAAACGCGACGCAATTACGTCGAAAGGCTCGCGGCCCGGGAAAAAGAGAGAGAGAGAGAGAGAGAGAGGGAGAGGGGGGGAGGAGAAGAACTCAGTCTATGGAAGGAAACGAGAGGAAAAAGAAATAATGATGCAAGATCTTCAGGACTGGATGGACGGTCTTTGAAATTTCTTTCCCCGCTCGATGAATATTCGATGAGCAGGCTCCACCTCTTGGCAACGAACTTTTCTTGCATCCTCACCTCGGAAAATATACGTACTCTTCGTCGCGCTCTTACGTACCTACGACTTCCTTGAGAACGGTCGCCGACTTAATTCCAGCTACGTCGGCGATTGTGTGGCACCGGTCATCGCCGCCGATGAATCTTTTTTCTCCACGGCGGCGAACAATAACCGTGCAAAATTGCGTTGCGTGGAGAAAAAAAAAAAATTAAAGTCAAGTCTTACCCCGTCTTAACTCTGCTTTCCGACAGGGTAAATTGCCAGGGTAAAGGCGTGTAATCAACGCAGCTTCTCCGCAGCTTGATCTCTCTATTTCTATCTTTCTTTTCTCTCTCTTTCTCTCTCTCTCTATCTTTCTTCAACGAGACTCGTTCAGCGCCATATTTTCGCGAGCTCGCAGGTAAATTGATCACGCTCTCGTTTAATTAGACGTTTGCCAGAGATTCCCGCGTTGCACAGGCACTAGCCATTGTACGTACGACGACATACGTGATTCCGATTGCCGCGGCTATTTTATCCGTGGCTGCGATCGGCCAAAGCCGCTCAACGTTCGCAGCTGAGTACGTATTATGATTATAAGCGCCGATCGATCGTCAGTCCCGCGTTCGAATAAATGCGCCGTGAAACCAGCCGCGCGTTCCATTCGCCTATTCTTCCGTTCAGCGATTCTTCTTTTTTTTTTTTTCTCGACGACCTAAATGTCGACGCGAACGCGACATCCCACTCTCTCTCTCTCTCCCCCTCCCCCTCCCCCTCCTCCTCCTCTCCTTCTAGCGCAAAAATCGTGACTCGGTGACCTTGCCACGGCCCCTTCATTTCTAGATCGGCCTCCCCGTAACGCTCTTACATTTTTATAATTCCGCGCGAGCAGTTAATCCCGCCTAATGTTCCCGCGCTGGTTCGTTAAAGGGTGCTTTACACACTCTTACAGAAATAATTAAGAGAAAAGGAGACGCGGCCGGGAAAAAGTCTTGGAGGTGGATCGTTCCTTCCCTCGTGGATGAGTCTTTAAATTCTTCAAAAGAATTCCGGCTTCGGAGGCTGTGAAAGGAGAGGTTCGAGAGACGTCGTAGAATGTAAAAAAAAAAAAAAAAAAAAAAAATAAAAGGCACGTTACTCTTCGAATTTTCAACGATGAAGGAATATTAACAATCTTTCCCAAATATTGTACTTTAATAATCTTTATTAAGTACTTCGATAAATAGAGCCCGGCGAGTCAAATGTTATAAAGCGAGCGGTAGAACGGTTTAGAATGCGGAAATTAAAACTCTAAGTAAATTGTTTGAAATACTAGAAAGAAGAAGGGAGGTGGGGAGAAAAAGAGAGAGAGAGAGAGAGAGAGAGAGAGAATCACAGCAGACGGTAGGAAATGAATTTATCGAGAAATTATTTGATAAGATTCTCCGAAAGAGAGAACGGTTCGTACTATCGAACCGTTGTCGAGCGTATAATGGAAAATTCAGTTCAAGTCGGGTCGATACGCCAGTAATTCCGAAAAATGAAAATTCTACCTCAGGATCAACGACCACGTCCCGAGTGTCTTTGCATCTCGTTTTATAAACGATAACCGAGGACAATCTCGTGTCTTGAAGGATGGGAAGATCGACGCGCTAGCCATCTCAATCGCAGTTGGACAGCTTTCGGCAATTTATATCTTTTGTACCGGTGATCCCGAAATTCACGTGGACGATCAGTTTATCAGCTTTGCGAAGCGTCGTCTCTCCCTCTCTCATCTCGACGATTCATCATTGACGGAAGTTGCTGGCTCGCGACAAGCGAGCACGTCGCATTCATTGGTCGCTAACCTCCCGTTTGTTAAAGCCGTCGAATTAGCAGCGTCACGTGTATCCCCAGCGGAGGCGAGTCGTTCATCTTTATCGGCGGAGGCTTCATCGTCGTTGATTGGGGAAATCAAAGCGGAGACCGGTGGCGAGATCGTCGCAGGCTCCGTCAACTCTTTTCTTCGTCGATACGTACATACATACGTACGTCTCGCTCTGGCATCACAAGCGTAATTAAATAGACTCTGCGTCTAGAAAAGCAACACTCGCACGCATCGGATCCCCTTTCAACGCGGTGGCCTTCAGTCATCCGCGACGGTTGTTTACTCGTAGATACCCCGCGGGAAATTATTAGCCGGCCCCGTTCGATGGCCGGGCAAAGTTGCCGGGCCGGTAGTTTCTGTGTAATTTGCGATACACGGAATAATTCGTCGGCTGTGTACACCGACGTTGGATGAATAATTCGAAAGTTGCCCCCTCCCTATTGATTAATAGAATCGCGGCGAGAGCTTTCCACGTTGGAAAACTGAAAATATCCATCCCCCGTTTGAATGCTACGGGCAGGCGAAATGGAATCGGACGGACAGAGCGCGGGAAGGCGGGGGGAAGGGAAGGGAAGGACCGACGACGATCCTCTTCATCCTCTCTGCGACCCCGGCCAGAGTCAGAGACGGCTTTGCGTTTAATTGCAACCCCGCCGAGTAATTCGATCGAATAAATTGGCTTCGCGTCGCTTCCTAACGAGCAGCTTCTACTTCAACAGTTGGCGGGATTAGAACTTTCGGGCAGCGTGCTTGTTTTTCCGGCGACCCGACAGATCGACCCGACTGTCGGAACGAACGCCGAATTTTATGGAAACGCGTGTGCACGCGCGGCCTTGTGTCCTTCAAGTTTCCCGCTATCTCTCTCTCCGAGCAACGCGGCGAACTTCGAAATGGAAATCGTCGACGCTCTCCTCTCTTTTCCATAACGGGAATTTCGCACGAACGTCTCGTTGTTTCGGCGAGGCTGAAGAGTGTCGAGGACACGCGGATGGTCCCGAAAATTAATTCTCCACGAGCAACGGAATTTGTTCCCGTAAGTACAAAAAAAATTTGTAGCGTAACGTAAAATTTGACAAATAACCACCTGTAAATGCAGATTAACAACGAATTCAGCAATTCTCGACGATTTTCATCACGACGAGTACGTTTTGTAACTTTGAAGTGACAACGGCTTACAACGGTTTGCATTTGTTTGGGGAATTCCATGAAACTAAAACACGCTGAAGCATTATAGCTCGTTGTGACTTGAAAATGGCAAAGTGATATCATATGAAAATAGCGACGAAATGATTATTGAGCAAACAAATGAGATATTGTTATGCGAACCACGAGCTATTACGTACGCGTTTTCTAGTTCAACAAACATCGACGGAAGAAAAAATAGAATCTTGAACAAGATTGGTCCTTTAGCTTCTACCTGTGGACAACTTGCAAAAGCATTTATTTTGATATTTCATCTATTAGAGCTGATAACCGTTACGAAGAATGTTGCTGAGTGAAGAAGACACTATATAACAAAATGTATAAATTATTTAATAAAACATCGAAGTATTAGTGTGTGACTTGAACGATCTTGACACTCGCGGCTGCTTCGTAGTCGATGATCGAAAATTGTCAAACAAAAAAAAAAAAAAAAAAAAAAAAAGTAAGGAAAAGAAATACGGACCAGAACATGACAGCGCTCGGGAATGTTTAACATTCTTGAGTTCGACCTCAAACGATGCCTAATTACGTTTGACGAATTTCAAAGAAGAGCGCAATATATTCGCGAAACTCTCCTACGACAAACCATGATCGTGTAACACGTCTGTATTATTTTTCTGAACAACGGTCGCCGCCAGTTTTTCTTTTTTTTTTTTTTTGAAACACGTTGCGCCCTGCCGTTCCAGCGAGCTGCGAGAGTATTTTTATTTCGTCAGTTCTCGCGCCTCCAAAAATATAGTTTCAACGCAAAATTCGCAAACGACGTAATCAAGTCTCCTCATTAAGAGGTAGTAGACTAGTCGCGAAAGAGAGAGAGAGAGAGAGAGAGAGAGAGAGAGAAGCAAACGAGGGAACGAAAGAAATTCGTTAAGTTTCATTAGATACGAATCGAGCCGCGAGCGACATGCCCGCGAAGAAGCGAGCTGGCCGGCAAAAACCACTGTTTGCCGTCCTAATGAAATTAATTATCCAGCCTGGCGTCATCGGGCAACGTACGTACGCGCGTTACACCGTTATAATTGCCTGGTGCGGGGCTCGTGCAACACTGTGCTTGCGAGAAGGAGACCGGGCGTGTGGGTGTGCGCTTGACATTAGCAGGCGGCGAATGGAAACGCGGCTTTCTCCCATAAATTCAGAGAGTCTTCCGCCGCCTGCCGGTAAAAGCCACGGCAAGAACTTCTTTTCCCCCGGCGGCGAGTACCGCACACACGAATTGCCCGTATAGTCGAGCCCGTTTTCGCGTCCCTCGGCTTCGCGTGGAAACGTGTCGCGTCACGAGTGCACGCTCAACTTACGCGACACGTTTGCCGAACGTCAGCCGACGTTGCCGCGGCACCGCTGCCGTTGCTCCAGATTTTTCGGGATTATTGTAAAAATGCATTACCCGCTGCACCGGAGACTGGTCGTAGCAAAAAAAAAAAAAAAAGAAAAAAGGAAAAAAAAGAAACAGAAAAATTTTCACGCTTTCCTGGCAGTTCGTCTGTCAGTCTATTTTTTTTTTTTTTTTTTTTTGGTTCACTCTACTTTTTCCTTCTCTCCTCGTACTTTGTGGTCCTTGGCTGTTCCTTTGTTATAATTAAACATCGACGGGGAATTTAGTCATAGTTGCGCGTCTAGGACAATTTTCTAAATGCACTCGGCTTTTGATTCCTTGGATCGCGACATAACGCGCAGTGACTTCGAACTCTTGGCGGTGTATTTTGCATTATTCATACGCTTGGCATGAACTTGGATGTTACATTTTCAAGAGAGAGAGAGAGAGAGCGTGTGTATAATTTGATAATCCACAATAGCTGTTACAGCGTGTGCACAAAAGCACAACGCGTGTCGTTCTAAATATTCCACATATATTCCGACCATTGTTGTTTCGTTTCCACGAAATCCATTAAACATCCTCCAGCATCTAACGTGCACCGATAATTTCCATCACGGGCGGTGCGCGTGAAAATGGGGCTCGTTCGTCGAAATAACGGCGGACAAATATCGCGTTCGTTCGTTCGTTCGTTCGGTCGGGCGCGATTGGCTCGTGTCCAGGGGTCGGACGAGTCGTGCCCGTTCAACGTGTCCACGGGCCAGGGGCTAATTTTTATCGGTGCCTTTCTTCCGTTTCCTCGAGACTAAGGCTAAGACTCCCACCTCGCCTAATGAAACTCCTCGGGGTCGTTCGTCCCTTATGAATGTATGCAGAAGCTGCCGCTCGGTGTTTTTCTTTCCTTAAATTCCTGCTATTTGCATGGGCTGGGACGGGACGAGGGAGGGATGGGTAGCGGAAAACGTTCTCCTTTGATCCCCGGCCGCGTCCCGTCCCACCAGCCGGTAATAGAATTAAGAGCGCGACAGCGATATTAAAATTTTGTTTCGAGAGAGAAACTTGCCAGCAATGCTTCTCGCGGCAAGTTTCCGCAACAATATGAAAGAAATTCGCGGAACTAAGAAGTTACGAGGAAATGAAAGAGAGAAGAGGCAAGACGCGCCTTTTCAGTGCGGCGAGGTTTGAACGAGGAGGGATCGCGCGTTCGTTCGAGAGCGACGCCGATGGGAAAATCGCGCGGAAGCCTCGCGATAATTGAAACTGCACGGGAGTCGGTGCAACCAACTGAAATACGAGAAAAAGAGAGAGAGAGAGAGAGAGAGAGAGAGAGAAGCTGTTTAATATTAATTTTTGAATTACGCCACAAAGATGACGACCGGATTCTGTACTCTTTCTATATATATATATATATATATCTCTCTCTCTCTCACTCTCTCTTGAGCCAGAGGGTTCCGGTTGATTTATTCATTCGCTGAAAATTCATAAATTATACCCAAATTACGCAGCGATCGAATATGCATACATTCTAATCACGTACTCTTCGGTTCTAACGGTTAATTAACAGTCACTCGACTCGATGTTTAGCTCCATCTGGAACCGTCGCGTGTCTCGCGTATTTCGAGAGTGTATTTTTATCGCGGCTTCTCTCAACGACTACTTCTCAACGAGTAGTTAGATAGTAGTTAAAAAAAAGAAAAAAAGGAAAAAAAAGAGAAAAGAAAGAGGAAAGAGAAAGAAAGAAGCGAAGGGAAAAGGACGAAACGGTCGAGACCGGTCGACAAAATTTTACGAAACTTCTACCTTTGCCCGTCGAAACCCGTCCCGTCTCTCTGAAACTGCGCGGCGTAATGAAACGTTTATCGAAGAATCCGCGTCCGGCCTGAAAAACACGAGGATGCTCGTTACGTTGAAACGTAAATCACGGGCAGGAATCCCTGGTAAACGAGTTACTCGATCCGGAAAAGCGCTGTCCCAAAGAGGGAAGCTGAAAACGTTTCAAATTGAAAACGAAACTTTGTGTCGCGGTAAAGTGTCTTCAACTGGATGCCGTTCGATGTCCCATCGCGAAGCGCGCGCCACTCTGTGCCACCGGCGACGTTTAAGTTATTCGATCGCGGGCTATCGATCCTCGCGTACGATCCGCCGCTGTAATTGCTACAATTGCATTTCTCATCGCGGGCATTACGCATCAGTCCGCAGCGATCACTGGTTACGTCGGCGTCATTACACCGAAATCGACGATTTAGCAAGATTTTTACGTGCCCGCGAAACGACCGGTTCGAATAAATAATTCGAGCCAGTCGCTCCGGGCTCGCCACGAACCGGTTATTTTTAATTAACCTCGACTCGATTTCCACGAAGGAATCTAGAGCCCGCTGCTTGAAGTTTCTTTTCGCCTCCTTCTTTTTTTCTTACCTCCTCACGAGTACACGCGCCATTACGAGACGTTATAACGTTATCGCGGCCGAGTTAAAATAATTCACGAGGCTGTTCGAGCGGCAGCACGCAAATCATTCGAGGATATCAGCGGTATCTGGCTGGTTGGTAATCGATACAAGCGCTTGTTAGTCGTACAAGCGTTATTTGTAATCGCGACTGTCCGATCGTCGCTGAACAAATGCTTGTTCGTCCAACTCTCGGTTCACCTGGTTCATCTTTTCCTACATTTTTCCGCGATTTTTGATCGGACGAGCGCGCGCGCTCGTGCATTTGCACGGGCGCACGTCATTCGGTTGTGGCAACCGCAACAATTATCCTCGGTTCACCAAGTTCCGGCGCTATCAACGACCTGTCAGCCGCGTTAACGTTGCAATTCTGTTAACAGAGAGGAAGGTTTTAGACAATTTGTCGCAGCGCGAACGCTGTTCTCGAAAAGGAAATTGCGAACGACCGTTGCGTGCGTGCGAAATCATTCGGATCATCTTAAAACTCAACTGACGTTCACGTAACACCGCGAAGCTTTCAACGATCGAACATCAGCCGGAATTTTGCTTCGTATGTCGCCGTACGACGAGTCACGACACAGAACGGAACGCATCACTCCGTTGGCGATTAAATTCCCTTGCTTTGCTCCTTTATCTCGCTGTCGTGATTTTTTCGCCGTGTGCCGATAGAGGATGTGTGTATATTTATATATATTTTTTGTTTTTTGTGCATAACTATCTTTCCACCTATATACCGTATGTGCCTGTCAATGATATTTTTTTCACCTCGCGGCGTCAAGCCGGGATTTGCAGGCAAGAGAGGGACGGCGAATAAAATCGCTGGTCACGGTTTACAGAAAGTCAGGCGTTCGGGCTGCAATGGATCATTCGCTGTACGATCCAGCCTCCATTTTACAACGTGTTTTTTCACCCCTCCTGTTTCTCGTCCACCGACCAGGCTAAATAACTTCCGATCGCGCAACACGCCGCTGCGAGAGGAACGAATCAATCCTGTCGAACTGATCCGCGACTTTTTAAGTATTCATTTACGAAATCCATCCCCCCGCCGTTAGAACGAACAACGAGAAACCAAGAAAATTATTCCTCCGGAAACACGAGCGAACAACATTTATTATAACGTGTATATCTACTCGCGTAACGGATCCGCGAACCGCAGGTTCAATCGCTTTCTCGATTTACACGTAACCTACATAACCTGCTGTAACCGATCGGTGTCTGCCCACCGATTCCCCGCCTCCTCTTGGCCCAAGCCCTCGAGAAATTTCGTGGCAGCGTATCGCTCGCAACGCGTTAATTTCGAAGACGCGGAACAACAACAAGGGAAGGAGAGGATCGATTCGAGTTTGGAAACTCGGGGGTACGATCGCGCTCGCGTTCACCGATAATGTTTATGAAACCGAGCGGCGAGGCGCCGATCGGATGGTCAGGGCAAACACGCCGGTCGGTGATAATTGAATCTCGTTCACGGATCGGTTTGCAACGCGAGCATTCGAAAAGAAATCTCCCCTCCCTCCTACACCCGCAACCACGGCGGATAAATCGCGGCGGATTTTCAGATGGAACGTGGAGGGGGGAGGGGGACACAGTCAGTTTGCCGGCACGTTTTGAGCACGAAGATCCTCGTACAACGACATTAATCAAGGGATTCGCGTAATTTTAATTAAAAACCGCGCCGGCACCGCGAACGAACCGTGAAACAAATTTAATTAATTTTTCAGTGATTCTCGCGCTCGGCCCTCGACGCGGCGACTCGATTCCCCGCATCAGCCAGCCAGCCAGCCAACCAGCCAGCCAGCCAGCACCGACAATCCCGGTGACTCGTTATTTATCTAAGCCGAAAGGAGCGGCGCGCTCGGATCGGCGATCGAAAGCGGATTTCTGTATTAAACGTGAGTACAATCGCGACCGGTGAATTAGCGGTGAGGCCGGCCCACCGCGAAATTGTTCGCGGTGTCGCGAATCGGTCGGCGCATTATCGCCGCATCATCGATATTTCACCGTTCCACCGGTCCGCCTGATCTTTATTACGACAGGGCTTCAATAAGCCGCGCCGCGATGAAACCGAGGTTTTCAAACGAGTTTTCGTTTAAACTGCACCACCTCGATATCCGGTATTTTCATCGCCGGTATTTACATCGTGCGTGTTTTCGCGTGCCGGAGCGGGGTGACAATAAGCGTCTGGTGGGGGAAGGGGGGGAGGAGAAAGAATTTTCGTACGCGGGCGCGCGATATCTCGTATGAATTAACACTCTAACCGGAATATTTGATTGATTGATTGGGCCGGTATATCGGAGTATATTTTTCAAATATATCGTGTATTATATCTGGGCTCCCGGTTGATTGAAACATCTGTGTACTGAATAAATTCGAAAGTGTACGAGCCGACGTTTCAATTTGACGTTTGAATTTTTCCCCGTTTCAGGGTGTGTTTTGCCTTTTATCGGTGCCGGCGCGTTATCCGGGCCACTTGATGAATCTGCGTTCCCGCGGTAGCGCCATTGTGTTTTTCTTTTTTTCTCTTTTTTCTTTTTTTCTCTTTTCGCCGACAATGATTTTCTTCCTCTGTTCATCCCTGATGTTTCATTAATTAGATTTAATCGTTCGGATTCGATGTACGCCTTTACCGACCCGACAAGTGTTAGCGCCCTATTAGAGGTTCGAGACGGCATCAGACTGATCAGACGTCCGATTTTTCAATCAGCAAACCGATTTCTAACGTGCAAGGTGTGTTCCCCCCGAGCAGCTCGGCCGCTACTGCCCGCCCGATAATTCGATAATTCGATAATTCGATCGAACCAGCCGCCGGTGGCACTAGCGTACGTGCACCGCTAGCTCGCCGAGGGATTAATGATACCATTATTCGAGCGTCATCGCGTCTACGTGGAATCGGAAGGATGTTTCCAGCGCGGCGACGCGCCGTTTCGCCGCACACGCGCACGTACGCGCTCAAAAACACCGGCGTCAAAGTAAATAGACAAAGACGAGCGGATCGAAGCCTGGTGGCCGCTTTTTCTCTCCCCTTCTTTTCCCCCTCGTCTCTCCGCTCCGCGCGCGCTTTTTAGCTCGCGCCGGTTTTTCCCAACCCGCCTCTAGCACGCGATGCACGCCACCTCTCCGCGCGCCACCCACAAAGATCTCTTTCGCGTTTTCCTTCCCTCTCTATCCTTTCTTTCTTTTCTTTTCTTTCCTCTTCCTCCCGCCCCCCCCCTCTATCCCCCATCCCTCTTGTTTTTCGCGTGATCCAGCGCGACGCGACGGCAGTTCGAGCCTCGAAGCGAACCCCCAAAGTCGGTCAAGCCGCCATCATTTCGTCGAGCCGCTTCTGGGTTGCCGCGTTTAAAAAGCGCGTTTCGGGAACCCAGACGAACGCCAACACACATCGGTCGAGAGGGTAGTATCGCTGGTCGCCTGCGCCGACGTCGACAAACACGAACGCCCTCGCCCTCGGGTGGTTTCGAGAAGATTTTTCGACTTGCGACGCGGAACCCTTTGGGAGCAGTTTGCGATGAACGCTTCACGGAAAGGACAGAGCCCTTTGCCCTGGTAATTATGTATCTGACGTAATGCGGTTTTAACGCGTTATTGCGGCTCCTGGGTACGCGCGTTTTCGTTTGCCCGGCAGTTTTTCTTTCTTCGGCCACCGACGTTTTTAACTTAGTACGTACTAATTTTGCGAAACGGGACCACCGCCACAATCGCGGGTTCCTTGCTTCTCTCTCTCTGTCTCTCTCTCTCTCTCTCTTGTGCGTTCTGCTTTTCCTTGAACCCGAGAGCTCGCGTTAAGAAGCCCTACTTTTACTCTGAACAGCACTGTACTAGAAACATTTAATTTAGCGGTTAATTTCTCTGCGATGTTGCGCTTTCACTGGTTGAAAACATCCGACACGGCGCGAGCGACAGGATCGGTTGAACCAGACTCGCAAAGTTCCGCAATCGGCGAGCAGTAAACGTATTCTCATAAAAATTATCAACACGCGCACGCTCGTATTTAGAACGATCGGAAAAATCACTTTTGACTCGTGTCGACTCGTTGGAACTTCCGTTCCCAGTTCCAACAACTCCGAACGATGCAGAAATTGTTCCCCGGCTTCCGTTATCTCGACTGGCGCGCAACGGAATTGTTATAATAGCAGCGGTCCTTTCTCGAGCGCCGTGTATATATCGTTGCTTCTTACGAGATGTTCGACGAGATAGAGACGAGATCGAACTCGCACCAGTTTCCTCCTTTTATCTCTTAGCCGGCAAACAGCTCGCCCACGCCTTGCACGGAGAGTATTCGTAAATCCTCGTGCAATCTTCCACTTCTTACCATCCGGTCCAATCGATATTCAAAGTAAAGTAAAAGAGTAAAACGAGAGGAAGAAAGAGAGAGAGAGAGAGAGTCTTACCTCCGCAGGCGGTTTGCCAGCCACGCTGACGCACTCGATCACCAATTCCCGGTCCTCGGTCGTGATAAGGAAGTCGCCCTGAAGGATCTTTGGTTTCTGAGGCGGAACCAGCACGCTCAGCTTGGCGAATCTCGAGCGTAATGCCGGCTGGCCGTCGTTCGTCGGCGAGGCCTGGCACTGGTACGTGCCGTCGTCCTCCAGCTCCACCGGGTAAATATGTAACGAGAAATCGCCTGGAACACACAAAAAAAGCCACGATACTCTTCAGTCTTCCCGCGAACCGTGCCACGAATGGTTTTTTTCTTGTAAATCTTCGAAAGGGGCAGAAACGCAAAGTTATATATACAGGGCCGGAATTCGTAGTACAAACGAGCAGGGAGTGATTTTACGTCAAAAAATAAGAAAAAGATTAATATAACATTTTTTTTATCTGGGGCTCGGTTTTCGAGAAAATCGACTTTAAAGTTTGTTCATTGTTTGTGAACGATTTAGTTGTCTGCTCTTCCACCGCGGTTGTTTCCGTCCGAGATAGTGTTTAGAAACATTATTTATTGTATGGTTAAAGCAGTACAAAGTGTTCCTACTGGTAATTAATTTTATTGCAATACAATACAGTACACTGTTACAAGTATTGTTGAAAATGTCCTCCTCGTTGCTGCGTGCAAAAGTTTGCTCGACGAATTAATGACATCTCAACAGAATGTAAGCGGATATCGTTTTTTAATTTTTCGAATTCCTCCATAATCTTTTGCTTCAAATGTGTGATATTTGAAATATTGTCTTTATAAACTTGTTCTTTGATAAAAAATTTGCTTTGCTCCCATAAAAAAAAAAAATTCTAGAGACGTGAGGTCCTTGATCCAAAGACCAACGTACCTTGCCATCGCGATCCAACACGAATACATTTCATTTAAAAAATTTTTAACCTCCCTCGTGTAAATGTGTCGGTGCACCGACATGTTGGAAAATCATACTCCTTATAGTAGCTAAGAGTACATCCTCTAACAACGAAGGCAATTCATTGCGTGAAAACTCGAAATTTTAAAGTCGATTTTCTCGAGCCCTAGATAAAAAAAATGTTATACTAAATTTTTTTCGGTTCACCCTGTATATTAATACCGGTTTGTATTTCCTTTGGACATTCTTTTCACTCTTTCTCTTTAGCCCCTTGGCGCCTACAAGTGCCCGGCAAATGTTATT
Source organism: Tetragonisca angustula (assembly GCA_036937485.2). NCBI lineage: Eukaryota > Metazoa > Arthropoda > Insecta > Hymenoptera > Apidae > Tetragonisca > Tetragonisca angustula. The sequence continues at coordinate 885,894 of JAWNGG020000077.1, read as the reverse complement.
GTTACAATAATTGTAACAAAAGAATTCTTGGCGCGAGTTTTGCGAACTTATTAGAATCGTTGGTCGTTGCTGCAATTTCAAAACTAACGCAGACGCTTCAGTGTAAAGCAGACAGCGCAACGCAAAGCAGTACGGTTTCTTTCGTCTCGCCCGCTTTCCTCGCGCGTTTCAAACCTCGAAACTCAATCACCCGCAATAAATAATCATCCGAGGTCCTCGTTCCCACGTTCGTCACGTACGTGTCTGGCTTTCGTTTATTCCGAGCAAAAGGAAAAATCTGAATTAAATTCCAATTGCGAAATCTAACTTCGGCGTTTCGATCGAGCTGTCCGACACGTTCGAGAGGGGGACGAGAGTAGGAGAGGTAGGCCGATGAATTTTTAGGCGAGCCAGGTGTGGAGGGTACGCGCGGAATTCCGAAAAGTTCGCAAGTGGACCGCGTGCAAATTGAACCAGCCGGAGATTTTCACTTTATACGCGGCCGGTATCGCAATGTCGGCTAGTAGGAGCGAGGAACGGACGAACGACGAGGAGGAGGAGAAAGAGGAGGAGGAGGACACGGGGGATGCGGGGTGCGCTCGGATAGAAAACCATTTACCCCCGTTGATTGAAACTAACGGTTTACGAGCGTCTGTCTGCTCGATCGTATCGTGTCGGCTCGTACGTAGGAAATTCCTCCGACTGACGGTTTTATTTTGAAATCTCCGCATATACGTGTAAGCTGTCAGAAACAACGCGGCGGCGGCAGCTGTGCGGCGCGCGAATCGACGCGAATTAGAGCTGGCCCGTTGCTGGCAACCTCTGATCTTTCTCCCTTCCGCGAGACTATCTTCCGCGAGATATCTCTTTCCTCACCCTCCTCATCCTCCTCACCACCTTCATATCTTCTTCTCTGCTCGATAGTCCAAGGTCGTCGATCGTTCGAATCACCTGGTTCCACCACGATGCCCGGAAGCGTCGCAACTTTACAAGAAAAGTACATCTATCCCTCTGAACCGGCGATTATCGTCGCCAGCAACCAGACCAATCGCGTTCGAGTAAATTCGTCTGGCGCGTGATTTATTTGCACCCTCCCTCTCCGTCCATCCATCCATCTATCTAGACATCTATCATTCTGTCTCTCCCGTCCTCTTACCCTCCTCTCCCTCCCATCTATCCTATCTGTCCAATTCCCTGCCGTGTTTCTTTCGTTCCATTCGTGCTTCAACTTTCACGAGGCCGCGACGGACGGCGCGCGTGAGACGAGAGCACAATCGCGCTTTTCGACTCGAACGAAATCGAGAAGAACGAACGGGGGAAGAGCAACTGGACCGAGCTCGATGGAAGCGGGGGCGGGGTCGATGTTTTTTGGGTGGACAAGAGAACTGTCCACTGGTAAATGGAAAAATAGAGTCGTCTCACTTGCAACGTTCGACGACCTTGCGATCGAAACTCTCGCTTTCGTTTCTCCGCTTTCGCGCGGGGTCCTGGTATTTTTGACGGATTTTTCATCATCTCTTTTTTTGTTACCGACCGTTTCGACGATCCTTTACTGCTCTTTGATTCAGACAGATTTTCAGGGGGATTTTTATCGATGAAAGAAAGAAACGAAACGAGGAAAAGGGAATGGAAAGGCGAGAGCGAAGAAGAAAGGACGTTGCGAAAAGTGGAAATTGTTGCGACTGTGACTTTATTCCGCAGGGATAAAATCTTTCTTACGTTAACTCAACGAGCAAAAACTTGTAAGTCAAGGAACGTTTGAAATTTGATTCGATTCAAAGTGAAACAGCGGGAATCATTCTTCGTCAAATGATACAACAAACTGTGTGTTGCTTTGCGCAGAAGAATGGAGAGAAGTACTCGTCGTAAGACAAAGTATCCACAAAATAGATCGTTTTAAGCGAATTACATTTTTTTCAGTCGCGCTTCGTTCGAATCGAAAAGCCACTCTTGTTCTATACCAGAATTCCAAGACGGAATTTACTGACCACGGTGTTAGTATCCCCTTACGAATGCCAACTAGTTCAAATGTTCGTCTCTTTGTTTTAGGTGGGTTTGCCATTTTTTTATATTATTATACTATTGTCTATATTATTATATTTTTTTTTTATTAGTGTTATACTTAATACATTAGGTGTGTAGCGTTGTTGTCTCGGAAGATCCTTTTTTACTACTGACTCTCTCGAACCTTCCAAACGTTGTCGACTGTCTTTTGGCTTGGAGTATAGAGCGAGCGTAGTAGTGAGGCGTGGACGATGGTGTGTCACAGTGTGTGAGACGGAACAACTCTTTCGATCCAATTTTCGAAATTGTCGTAGGTAAAAATAATGCAAATAATTTTAACGTGAGTGGTTTAAAATAAATATAAAGAAAGCTTATTAATTTAGGAATTAACAGATATTGAAAAAAGTCTGACTGGAAGATAGCGAAAAGTAAGACTCTCACGCTATTACAACTTGCTACTCGTTGTAATACTTTTCAGATCTGTACGCTCTCGCGACTAAATAATTTTCTCTGCACCCTGGTAACCTTTGTTCTTCGCACACTCGCGCAACCATACCCTCATAAAACTCGGGCGATTAGGCAAATAATCCCAAGCCTCTGGTTTCTTTTCCACTGCGACAATCGCGTCGGACACGCAGCAGGCAGCGACAATTGCCTCGCTGCTAGGCCGCTTAGGAAGAAAGAATACCTAGGCAATTTCCAAGGTTTCCTCACCCCACGTTACATTGAAAAACGGCGGCGCGCGTGAGAGAACGTTTCATGCGCAAAGTCCGATTCGTTTTAAATCAAACGATAGCGCGAATCATTCAGTTGCATTTCAACGTATTCTCTCAATAGAAGCCGGCGCGCATCGCGCTCGCCCAACCACTTACGCCACGTTAATCCGGCAAACGGCATACTATTTAACGACGGTCTGCGTGGACAGTGCTGTTTCAACGCAGCCGGCGGAAAGTGGATCAACGAACGTGGCGGGCGCGCTTTCTTCCACGAGATGCAAATATTCATAGAGGTTTCGCGGGGCTTACTGGCCAAGGAGGCAATAAACATCGCGTCTCGTTTCACCGCCGTTTTACGCGTGTCCCGCGGGTGAATGCGGCGCGAGATGTGTATTAGCGTGTGCCGTGGGGAAAGGAGAAAGGATTTTCAGCCGCGGAGTCCGACGTTCGTTCCGCGGCAATATCACGGGAAATTGGACGCGAAACGTTTCGCGGTGGCGATAAAGGCGCGCGTTATCGTGCCGCGAGAGACGAACAAATAGAATTTTCATTCCTGCTCGTTATTGCATTCTGCTCGTTTGTTTGCCCGTTCTTTATGGGCGGTGTAGTTTTGATCTACGATCGAGAAACGGAGTGAAATATCGAACTGGTGCCTGCCACTATGTACCAATTTTCGATTCGGGCTTCAGGCGAATACCTCTGAACGTTGTACGCCCGACTTCGTAACGCCGAAAACTTATCGTTGAAATTTAGTTGAGTCACGTCGTGGAAGTTTATTGTGCTCGTCTTCTAATTCACCCGAAATTCTCTCTCTCTCTCTCTCTCTCTCTCTCTCTCTCTCGCACGCGTGCGAATTTAGAATCGAACGCCAACGAGAATGTCGGCAGCTGAATTTTTCTCTGTACACGCCAGATGTAATCCTTCGTTCCGATACAAACCGAACGAAAAACAATATGAAATAGTCGAGAACCGAGTATTATCGATTGACAAGTTGCGGCAAGGGTAGGGGTGTTCTCTTCTCGAGAATTCGCTGACTGCCTCTTTTCACACGCTCTTTCTTTTCGTACGGTTAAGGTCAAAGGTACGTAACACTTGCGACAATTTTATCATTTGAATAATTTTAACCACGAATGTTGATAATGTCCCTTTTGGGGAGTACTCATACAAAAAATAAAGTAAGAACAAAAATTTTACTGTATTACAATATTGATGAACTGGTATCTAAAAAAATTACACTCTCAGTGTAACTCGTCAAAGGCAGGTTTTAAGTACAGTATTACAATATTCATGAACTGGTATCTAAAAAAATTACACTCTCAGTGTAACTCGTCAAAGGCAGTTTTTAAGTACAGTATCCTGTACAATCATGACAAGTCAGAATAGAAATATTTGAAGTATATAATATTTTGTACAATCATGACAAATCAGAACAGTTGAACAGTTGGTCAAAGAAATTACAGTAGATGTCAAAATTGTTAAGTTAACAATAAATCGTAGGAGTGGTAAGATAGTGGGTGGTCCTTGCAACCTCAAAGGATATACGCAAAATCGTGACCAGTCGTGACTGTTCAACGGGATACAAAAATAACTCGCAGTCTCGCTGGTTCGCGAGTGCAGCTCACGAATATTCCGTCGCATTCTACAGGACAATAATTAGCGCTCCTCCGGTGCTCATTCAGCCAACTTTCGGCAACTCCTGCGGAAGAAGGTCGGTGGGGGTCGCGTTTCCTCGTCCGTGCCGTTTCGGTAATTACTCGTGCGCGCACGCCGTTGCTCGTGTTCCTCGAAAACGACGACGACGACGACGACGACGACGGCGGCGGCCAATGACTCGGAGAATCAGCTCGAAACTTAACTTTGGCGAACGCAACTTTCGCGTAAACAAAGCTGACGGTCATCAGAACGATTGCAAGTCTCGCTACAACTCGCTACAATTTCCCGAGCGTTCGTCGTTCTTATTTGCTGAGCGGGATCGAAGAGGAATCGGAAGGAGATATCGTTGCACGATTTCATTGTTTTCCAGTGGTTTTCTATTGTGTGTGTGTGTGTAGAAACATTGTCGAAGCTTTTCGAAAGGCTCGGCGATACGCTCGAAACGATCGTAAACGAGATGAAAATCAAAAATTTATAAAATCGATATTTTCTAACGTCGCTCGAACGACTTTGAATCGTACATTTTTAACGTTCGGACGAGCTCGTAAGGTATTTAGATTGGAAATGCTTTTTAAAACGTCCTGTAGGTGTCATATTTGCGGCACGACGCTGTTCGATTTGATATTTTTACATTAGTTCGATTGGACCCAATAAATTATTATCTGTTAAAATTCTATCTTTGTTTGTCGATGTCAATTATCTGGCGAATTTGACAATTTTTCTATCGCATTAGTGTCGAATTTTTTACTTTTCTTTCGCGCCATGTCGCGTATTTACAGATATCTAAGAGCTAAATCGAATTAAGGGAAAATATCCAGCTTCAAGATTTCCTCATCAATATTAACTTTAACGTGAATTTTTCGCTCAAGTATCTAAAATTTATAAATATACGAATGAAACCTGCCAAACCGTCCAATGTTTCAAACTAATCACTTAATATAATCCATCAGAGTCTCCCCTTGCGTAATATCACTTGTATCAACATTATTACGTATTTGAACTGCTCGTCCAACCTATTAACTCGCATCCAATCTTCACGGGTCAGCCGTCGGACAAAATTAAATAAATTAGCCAAGATTCGCCCGATCGTGTGCATCGTATTGTTAGAAACACGAGTCCCGCCGGATACGCGGGCAAGTTGCGGCCAAGTCGCCATAGTTGGTCGGTGCGCGCGCGCAAGTTGGCGAACAGCTTTCAGCAGAAGTTTGACGCGTTCGCGAGAAACGGGGTATTCACGGTGTGGCCGGCGCGGACGGGACGACCAACGTTCAATTCAGAGGTCAGAAATCCTTGCTTTTCGAGATACAATTCCAGAAATTTCCGACCACGTGTTCGGACAAAGGGAGGACAAAGGGAGGAAGGAAGGTAGGCAGGATCGAGGGAAACGGACGGGCGGATAACGGGAGAGACGGCAAACCCTTTGCCGCGAGGAGAAGGTACTGCTGGAAGAGCTTTAACGACTAACTGGATGCGGCGAAACAATGCATCACGAACAATTAGTTGGTACGGGAGCAGTCGGTGATATTACAAACGGCCATAATTAATTTTAATTATACGGAACAGGTAACGAGCACTCCACTACAGACAACTATGATTAATTGCGCGTAGCCAGGCTTGGAAGGCATAGATCGTTGCTACCTGGATCCGCTTGCGAACCGCCCGGCGAAGTGTTGCGCGTTTAGGTTAACCCACGCGTCTTAATAGTTCACTCGTCTTGCTGTCACCGCTATTTTCCAAGCTTATCCCCGCCGTTTTATAGGCGACGTCCATTATCAGATAGGAGCCCGGTATTACGGTTAATGCGAAACGAGGATGGTTAATCGACTGTCACGCTCGTGAGCGATTTTGAACGGCAATTTCACGCCGAGCTTCGTATCACTTTCGACGCTCCGACATTTCCACACGCGTACCGATGGAAATCGGTAAAAATCAGGCGCTCGGTTTCGAAAGTTTGTTCGTTCACAGGGAGGGAAATTCTAGTCGAAGAGTCGATTGGAATTGCCCGATTGACTCGAGCTCCGCCGTTTGAAAAACCAACGGCGACCACTTCTCTTCGATTTCAACTTCGAGGAACCCGGTTCCGGTTTGGGATCGTTTAACACGTGAAGAGCGCCTTAAAAGGGGCACCGAAAGACGATCGAACACCGTTCTCCGATCTCCTTGCGGCTCGCGTTTCCATACGCGTTTCCTCCAGCCAAAGGTTCCTCGAGGAATTGGTTCGCGCGAAAATTTCCAGCGGAATTCTTCGAAAATTTCGAAGGCTAGGCCGAGGCAGCAATTATTCGGAAATTTCGAAACGAAGACTTTTCCGGATCCAATAACCGGGACGCGAGAAGTTTGCATAAACTGCGCGAATAGCAGGGGATCGCATAGCTCGCATTTTTTCCGAAACGAACGATTACACTCGCGCGCGTGTACATGGATGATATGTATCTACATGAACACGCGTTTATGTATAGTGTACGAGTGGAGAGCACCGCCGTTTTATTCACATAACTAAAACGAATAATCCAGATTTGCCGTGGCGGTATGTCAATCAGCACGGCTATTACCGTCATTATTATTTCGGTTAATTGGATCGCAATTTTCCGTTACATTCGCCTACACTGGGAATTATACGGCATTATCGTTTTGAATCTCGCCGCGCGGGGAGAGACCGCATCGCTGTCGCCACCGCGGCCACCGTGTGCCCATTTCCTAGTCTTTTTCCTTCCTTTCCCCCCCCCCCTCTCTCTCTCTCTCTGCCTTCCTCTGCTGCTTCTTTTTTCGGACGCTTCTTTTTTTTGTCGTCCCGTATAATTACACCGTCAACGGAATCGCGAACGTTCCATTAAAAAGAAATGGAACAAATGGGACCATTAAAAAGGAGGCAAAAATAGAAGACGAAGAAGTAGAAGAGAAAAAGATGAAACGAAAACGGTTTCGATGACGCTTTCGTTCTCTCGATGACGAGACGTTAGAGCCACGGCTGTCATTAAAGGGAAACTGTAACGTTGCATGTTTGCCTAACGGCGCGTTAAGTAGCTCCGTTTCTTCGCGGCACCTTCCGCGATCGACAATTAGCCATTATGAAATGCTAATATTCTCGCGATAACGCTGTATGTATCGCGATATCGCGTTACCGGGGGGAGGGGGGGGGGCGAGCCAACCCCTGGTCGATCGAATCGACGGTATCCATTAAACGACGTCGACGTGTTCGTCATTGAAAGTATCGGGTCGTGCTGCGCCGAGTACGAGGGACGCTTGTTTTTACAGATGAAATCGCTGGAGATCTCGGGGTGAATCGTCGCTACGCGATGGTGTCGCATCGATTCTGGCCGAATCACCGATATCACCGTGTGCGTATATATGTGTATGTGCGTGTATGTGTGTAATCACGAATCTCTTGGCGCAAACCCACTAATCCTTTAATCAGGAACGTAGTTCTGGCTGGGCTGGCATAATCGTCGACCGTTTGGTGCCGCAACTGGGCAAACAACGTCTGTACCAACGGAGAGGCCAGGGCTACGCGTAGCATTTATTGCTACGGTAAATCAAACGGATCTCGATAATGCACAGTTGACCTTACCTATAAGGGGCAGGTTTGCGTCGTAAATTGCGAAACGGCCGTGGTAATTTCTTAGCTCCGACCTACGGGCCAATCGATACCTTGACTTTTCCTTGACGTCCCCTTAGGTAAAAGCAACGGTACGTAAGTGGAGAAACGAAACCCTCGAGGTTACCCTCGGTGTCGCGCGAAACAAATCGAAACGCCAGTCGAAACGCGAAATCCAGTCGGTCGCCGGTAATTGCGTCGCGATCCAATCGAGAGAGAGAGAGAGAGAGAGAGAGAGAGTGATTAAAAAGCGAGCGTATCTTTGACTGTTTCGTCGACAATACTGTCGACGACCATCGAGAAATTTTCAAGCCGGAACGCGAACAATAATTACGGTACGCGCGCGTTCGAAGCTGGGCGAGTTATCGCGGCGAAAGGGAACAAAGCTCTCCTACGGAGAATAAATCAGCGAGCCATTGATAATGCATCGCGACAATGGGCGTACAGGCGGTTTCGTTAACGAATTTCGAATATCTCCATCCGTCGTGGATACATAGTTTTTTTTTTATGGTTCTCGTGCTGCGACCACGTGGAATGAGAAACACGCTTCGAGCTGCTCTCGCGCTCTTTCTCGGGCAAAAGGCGCGGGAGTTACTCGTGAACTTTAAATGGAATTTAAAATTAATGAATTATTAATCTGAATAAGTCTCGCTCGAGTTATACGCGTCAAAAGTTTCGGAAGGTATAACCCTTATAATCTTCATTCTAAGTGGAAAGTGCTTCCCACAGGATGATGTGCGACTCTTCGTATACACGGTTTCTTTACGCTCCGGCGCATTAACCCTCCCCGCGCCTGCGAAGCCGGGTCAATTTTGATCCCTGTTTTTCTTTTTTTTTTTTTTTTTTGTTCTCTTCGCCCCGTTCAATGTGTTCGTCGATCGTTGCGAACCGCTAGCTATACCTCGTCGCATTAGTATCGATTCGTCTCGCTCGCTCTCCCGCGTTCACTCTCATCGTCGTGCAACGAGCAACGATAAGAAAACGGCACGTTTGATCGGCCGCGCACGCAACCGAGCAAACAACTGAGAAACACTGTATTTCGCAGCTCGTATCTATCGAACGACCAACGGGGAAACCTCGTGTATCCTTGTTAGTATGTCCCTACAGCGTTTTCTGTTTTTCTTTTTTTTTCTTTTTACACAAATATTTGCTTTCCGCGCTGTTCTAACTTTCTGCAGTTTTCCTGCAGTCCTGTTGCTCGCTCCACCGTGTGCAAACGTTCTACCTCTGTTCCCGCGCGAGCTACGAAAGCACACGTCTGGCACGCGCGGTGAAGGATTTCGAGAATGATCCTTTCCTCCAAATCTTTCATTTTCACATCTCTATTCCCTTTTCATTTCTTGCCTTCCTGTTACCTTTCGTCTTATCTTCGCGTTCCGTTTCCGCCTCTACCGTTCGAGTACAAAATTCATGACGAACTGCGGCGGTGAAATCGCGTATTTTCGTCCGGTTATTTTCGTAACAACAGCGAGTGTGTGTGTGTGTGTGTGTGTTTTACAAATTTATCTCATATTTTTTCCGAATAAAGCGTACATCTGCGCGTCATAAATATGCATTGTTTTCTTTTCCATTCAAACATTGATTAACAACAGTTCCCAATCGGCGGCAAAATAGATATTGAATATCGTAATTTACCGTATCAAGAGGTGGAAATTGAATGGGGGCAAAAAAAAAAAAAAAAAGAAAAAAGAAAGAAAACGAAATAAAAGTGTTTATTTTGAAACGCGAAGGTATCAATTTTTCAAACGCGGATCGAAAAGAGGCGATCGGGACGCTGGCTCCTCGTTCGTCGTTTCCATCGGCGCGACGAAGGCGGCGTGAAAGTACAAACAACCGGGGCATTTCGTTACACGTTCCGCGAAGTCGTTTTTCACAGGACGGCACGCTCCTTTCGAAACAATTTCAAGAGTTATATTACGCGGATTAATACATCTTGAATGAGGCGCATACATTTCCCCGGGCAACTCCATTCGAAGTTTTTCATTTTACATACAGTGCAAAATTCCCTGCTGCACCGTGGGCCGGCGCTTCGCGAAATATTCATGCCGACATCGCGCTCCTGCGCATTACCAGCGTTACTCGAAACGGTTTTTTAAATAATGCATGCATTAGAATCAGCTGGGGAGGGGTGGGGATGTGCTCGTTCTTAGCTCGCCGAGGCGAACACGCGTCTGACAATGAACGATCCGTCTTTGCTTCTTGCCCCGCTGCGTCTGACTCGCGTTGGATGGTAACCGTCGATCGCGTATACACCCTCTGTAACTTTCGATGCATGCGTTATTTTCTCTCATTCTGATCGATGCGAGTACACCGCATGCAAAAAAGATGGAAAAATCGCCTCGTGTTATTCCGCCCCGTGTTATCCTCCGTAACTTTCCTTTTACGTTCTCTCGCTTCACCGCGATACGCTCGAATTTCTCAAACGGAAGCGGTTCGAGTTCTTTCAATTTCAAATTCAAAGTGAGGAAGGAAGAAGGACGGAACAGCCGATCTTGCGTTACGGCGGACCGTGCTCTCTCTGTCTGTCTCTCCCTCTCTCTCTCTCTCTCTAGTTATTTATCGATAGACGGACAATGAGCATATCTCCCTCTTTGTTTTTAATCCAGCGTTCGAAATTTTAATGGAGCACATGAAAATGTATATCCGCGCGCGTCGCGCTGCTCTTTTTACCACGTATGTATGCATTACATTTATCGAAATGAAATTTTAGATCGTGCCCGATTAAATGAACCGCCGATTCAATCCATTTATCTAAATATGAATTTTCATTACACGAACGATACATTCGATCGGACTCCTATCACGAGAGAGCTCTAATTGAATTGTGCGAACGTTGTTTATCCACTGATGGATTCAAACAGATATTCTGTCCCTCGAATATTTGGAAATACCAGTCTCGTCCGGAGAGAGAAGAAAAAGAACGTCTGCTTAACCCTTTCGCTGCGATCCAGTCCGCTCCACATGCAAAAATGTACACATTGATCGAATCATTTTCTGAGTTTTTAAATCTGTTTTGAAATGGAATCTTTTTTGAATTCTCTGGTAACCTTTTGACAAGGGTCTAGAATGCTCTCTTTTTTTTAAACAAACTTTAATTTCTCAACCTAACCTAATCTAATTTTTCAAATTTAACCTTAAATTTTTAGGATATCAATAGTTATATAATCGGTCTTTTCCGAATTGCGACAGATTGAGAAAAACTTTTTATTACAACAATTTCTTATCGTATGAATATTCCACTTTTTTGAATTTCTCGGTGACACTTTGACAAGAGTCTGAAACGTTTATTTTGTTTCTAAACAAACTTTAATTCTTCAAATAAAAATTTAATCTCAAATTTTTAAGAAATCAACAGTTATACCTATAGCCGGTCTTTACCGAATTGCGACAATGATTTCTTATCGTATGAATATTCCACTGTTGAATCTTTTTTGAATTTCTCGGTAACACTTTGACAAAGGTCTGAAATGTTTCTTTTTCTAAACAAACTTTAATTTTTCAAAGAAATATTTAATCTCAAATTTGTAAGAAATCAATAATTGTTCTCATAGCCGGTCTTTTCCGAAATGCGACAGACTGAGAAAGAAATACTCCACTGTCGAATAGAGAAAATAGAAACACTCGTCTCGATGGCTAAAGCGTACTTCTAATACGTGATCACTCCGATACGTCAATAAACGTCGTATACATCCAGCGTTCGTAATGAAAGCGAAAAAAAGTTTGTCCGCATATCGACGAAATAGAAACAACAAACACACCATGAACGGGCAATAATTCGCGAGCGAAGTTGGTATATAATAGCTCAGGCCTGCGAGAGCTAGTAATAGTTAGGCGAGCGAACGAGCCAGTCGTGACATTAATCGCATCTGTAAATTTCAGGGAAGCACGGCCGGCATAGCTCCGCATTTGGAACGCAGCGAGGTGTCGGAGCGAGTGCCAGGAAGATCGTCTAGTAGCTTGCTCGACGACGCGATAACGATGGATGCTGGTTGCTCGACGCTGTCGATCTTTCCACCAGCGGTGGAGCATCGAACTCCGCAAAATCGGGAATTGGAAACGACGGCAGCCGGGAGTCAGCGATTAGGGGCTTCACTCGGCTTTGCCCCGTTTCTTCCGGCGAAACTTCTCGCCGGCGAACGTTAGATAAAGACGTCCGTTCCTCTTTGGACGTTAAACGTTTCCCCGTGGAACGTCTCGATCCACGGAGATGGTTTTTTAATCCTCGTCCAATGCCGGGGGGATAACTTACTCGGCGGATAATGGAAATTCAGGCAGCGTTGCAACCGATTTCGTGGCGCTCGTCAGCGGTGCGGCTTTGTGCGACGCGTCACGTGGAATCACGAGGAAGTGACGAGAGGAATTTTCCGTGGAAACGTCGTCGTTCGGACGACGAAAGTTCGCCAGCGCGGTGCCAAACTTCGCGATTTAGCCTTTTAATCGGTTCTTGGGAAAGAACTACAAGCCGACGCGAAACGGATTAATTCCGTGCGACCGGGTTTATCACGGTTTGTAATTCCAACGACGCGTCTCTTTTTTCCCCACTCGGTTCGTAAACTTTTTCTCCCCTTCCCCTCACAATCAGCGAACAACGATTCCGCTCGTACCGGAACGCGACAGCGTAGCAAATTCTTCGCTCGACGAACAATTCGTAGAACGTTCGAACGGGGCGAATGTGACACGTGTTGGCTGCCGGCAATTACACCAGCCGCTTGTAGCAGATACCTATCGGGTGTCCAAATATTGTTGCCACCAGCAAACACGTGCCGTATTCGAGAGCGTGCGATATTAATCAGATATCGCTAGGACGCGCGCTGCTGGAATATCGCCGGGCGCCACCGTGTATATCTAATAACGGATGCCTTCTGAAGATCGGGCTTCGTCGCTGTTGGACATTGTCCGTGAATTTATGGCGGACGTGATAACGGATAATTAGACCCGGTCGTGGGTCGTCGCGATACCGATCTGTCACGCTTATCGCCGCCGATTTCGATCGTCAGAAATTTACGCCGAGACTGCGTCGGCCTCGGTATATATATATAAAAAATAAAAAGAAAGAAAAGAAAAGAAACGGGTCATCGTCGCCGCAGAGGCAAATGGCTCTCGGGCCATTAGCATACACATTGGTAGACGTTAGATCACGACGATATCGCGCGAAATCGGAATCGTGGATCGTGGCTGTGAAGCGAAGTTGGAATAGAGAGACAGACAGAGAAAGAGAGAGAGAGAGAGAGAGAGTCCGACATCCGCTGTATCGCTTTATCGCGGCAAATCTGCGACCACGGTGCCGCGCGGAACCTATTATTCGCGGGACCGATTGTTACCGGTCGCGGTTCCTTGTTTTTCGGTGAAGCTCCCGTTTCTCGTCGCGCTCGGCATTTTCCCTCCCCCCTCCCACCCCCCTCCCCCTCCTCTCTGCGGCTAGATCTCGCGAATTAATCGGACGGCGTTCGCGCGGAATGCCAGCCTCCTCTTCGCCTCTTCACCATTGCTCGTTGAAAAATCTCGAAAACGAGACACACTTATCCGCCGCTCGCTCCTTTCTCCCCTCGCGCCCGCGTTTTATTGCCCGTTCTATTCATAAAATTGCGTTGAAGCGCTTAAATGGAGCTTTTGTCTCGCTCACCGCGGCGTCGAGTGGCAAAAATTTTTTCTCCGAGGCCGGCTGCCGCGAATTTAAAAACCGAGTTAACTGCGAAATCGCGATGTAAAACGTTCCCCTTTGCTGCGCGACGCGTCGGATTTTCCAAGGGCAAACAACGATCCACGTTACGAGGATTCCTCGACGTGACATCGGTCGTGTTGTTAACGAATACGCTGGATTAAGGTGAAGAGAGAGAGAGAGAGAGAGAGAGAGAGAGAGAAATATACTCGGTGGCGATTCAGCAAAAGTTTGACAACCCTCCAGGCAGCCACGAAAATTCAGGCTTTACGTCACTTAATTTCGAAACGAAATTTCACTCGATTTAATTTTGTTACTAATTTCTTTCAGAGAGAACGTAAAGCGCAACATACGAAATTAAATATCAAACAAATTTCGTTCCACGTGTAGTACGTACTGCCAGTAGTTGCACGTAACTCCACGATAATGCGTAGTTGAGGATTCTGTTGCGAACGATTCCACGTTCATCTGCACTTTCACGTGCCATTTTTTAAATATCGTATTCCGTCAGAGCGACACGGGCCCTCGAACGTGTCCGGTCTCGGTTTAATTGGCCGCCGGTATCCCACCGCTTTTTGACGGAGCGAAATGCAAAATTAGCAACAAGTATGGCTTATTTGCCGACAGATTTAATATTCGGGGATATCAGAGAGGTAGAAGTCGAACAATTGGTTGGCTGGCACGTTGCGTTTCATTCCTGCTCATTTTCGGCGTAATTTCACCGACACAAACCGACCATTTATTCCGCTTATATTAATGGTACGTCATTTTCTATTCAATTAAACATCGCCGAATAAAGGGTTCATTAAACGTTCGGCGAGCGATCGAATCAAAAAAAAATTTCCTCCGATCAACCGTGCGCCTCTTAACAGATTCGATCAACCGGTCTGGTCGCCGGTTATTATTCGCGTTCTCTACCTGTCCAACCGAGAACAATTGAAAAATCGTTTGACCGAGGGACAAGAAGAGCGAGATTGATTCGTTATTCATTGCGAAGATTTCACGGTGACTGGTAAAGGGAGATCGAGGTCGCCGGACAACTGAACTTTTCGTTTCACAGTTGTAACAGTTCGCGCTTCGTCTACGGTACATTTTACGCATCTTTCCATGTCGTTCTTTTCGCTACGTGCACACGTATATGCAAGCGGCGACCAGAGCAGCGGAGAAAGACGAAGGAGAGGAGAGGCGATGGCGATTTAAAAGGGCAAGGCACGGCCAGTGTGGTACAGATGTGTGGTACCTGTCGAGAGAGCCGCTGGCGAGTCACGGGAGAGAGAGAGAGAGGGAGAGAGAGAGAGAGAGAGAACGGCCGGTGAAAACCGGTAAGACCGATTAATCGAGTCGGTTGCCGCAGCAGAAGCGGGCGGAGCCGGTCGTGCAGGTTGCCTCACAACCTGTAACCACGCTCGCTCCTGCCGAGCTTGCCGACGATGTTGTTGCTGCCGTTTTCTGCTGCCGTTCGCGCGGCTCTGCCACCGTCTAAGCCGCCCGGTACGCGGATAATTGATACTGAAATCGACCGGTCGTGGGCCGGCCGATCGAAAAATCCTCGGATTACCTCGG
Organism: Tetragonisca angustula; assembly: GCA_036937485.2. NCBI lineage: Eukaryota > Metazoa > Arthropoda > Insecta > Hymenoptera > Apidae > Tetragonisca > Tetragonisca angustula. The sequence goes on along the minus strand of JAWNGG020000077.1, from coordinate 870,725 downwards.
GTAAGGCTATCGAGCCGCGGCCATTAATATGCCCCGCGCCACGCGGAGAATTTATGCGCTTCCGCAGATCTCGCCCTCCCGTTCCTCCACCGCGAATTTCGCCTTTGTCAGGCAAACGCGAAGATACCGGTGTTAATTAAACGTATTTATCGGGCCCCGGATCGATAACGAGCCGGTTGAACGAGGCCGCGCGCGAGATCGTCAACTCGAGGACTAGTATCGCCTTCCGCCGGATATTAACGAGCGATAACTCGCTTATTCGTGGGAAATTACCGTATCATCACCTCTTATTTTGTAATAATCGACGGACTGCTCGATGATATCTTCTGGATTCCGATTCGAAGACTGCGGAGAGAGGAGAATTACGCGCGGTGTCTCGCAACAGGAGTGACGATCCTCGTCGAGTTCGCGACAACGAGCACGTACATACGCGGCCGCCTTTTTCGATCGCCTGTTTCTCGTCAACGTCCGCGGGAACCGACGAATCCGGTCGTGCAGGTTTCGCATCCTGTTACGGGGCCGCCGTGATGGAATTCGCTTCTTGCGCGAGGCTCGGTCGTCTTCTTCGCAGGCTCGCGCGAACGATATCGCGGCGTGTCAGAGAAATATCGAGCCAAGTACCACGTAGGACGACGAAGAGGGAAGAAAGATTGTTGCTGACAATCACAGCAACAACCAGATTGCAATCCAGATGGTTTTCTCGCTAGGATCTGGCGATAATGTCTCATTTGCCGAGTGAGTTGTCCGCGGACGCTTCATGCGGCATGTACATACGTACACGTACTCTCGGCCGAGAGGATTCTCTCCTCGATCGAGCCTGTCCCCTCCTAATCCCCGCTTAGAGACACACGGAGAGACATCCGGGCCGGGCAGCAACCCCCGGCTGTGGCTCGACGCGGCTGCCAAGCGATTAACGCGCGTCTCATCCTCGTAACACGGCCATTTCCAACACCCCGCGATCACCGGCTATCGATCTCCTCTGGCTGGACGCATTAGTCGAGCGGTGCGGCGCGTGTGCGCGCGACAAATGTTTCGGAACTAATTTCAAGTTATCCGCGCGGGGTCGCGCGGTCGCGCCGCTTCTTCGAGGAACACACACACACACTCACACACACACTGTGTAACGTTCGTCGATTAAAAGCGGAGACACGTAGGAGACACCGGCTGCTGTGAAACGAACGAACGAGGCGAAAGCTGCCGGCCACCAGTCATCTCTCGCAGCCACGTCGCGTCTCATCTATTCATCGATACGCCTCGCGACACTGTCGGCAACTCGCTCGCTCCAACTTGCGCCCTCAAGTTACATCCACGTCCCTACAGCTCGGCCGTGCCTCTGAGCGTCGCTGCAGCTGTTTACTAATCTGCACGGGCTCCGCACAAATTGAGAGCAACTCGAGCGTTAAGGGAGCTTCGAACTCCATTGTTGGGCGAAACTGAACTGGTGTCGCGGCCACGAGTTCCACGAGAGACTGATAGCCGGGGATCCCAGGGCGAGACCGGAACTGCCATCCTCCCCCGGCGTCCGCCACCTTCTGCAATCGATGTTCGCGTCTTTAAGCCTGACTGCGATTACTTGGCCGGAACTCGCGACCGGACCGAATCGGATCGAGCCAAAGTCGACCAAGTCACGGGATCGCGACTGCTCCGCCACCACTTCCCGATATCGACTTCTCGCAAGCTTGCGTCGCGTTCTATCGACGGTCTCGCGAGTTTTGCCGATACTCCGTAGCTGGAAGATTTGTTTGCCGCAGGTAAATCGCGAGAGACCCAGGGAAAATATTTGCCCCGGCGTTTCCAGTCTGATGGCAAGCCACGAGCCGTGGAATACCAAAGGCATTTTGGTCACTGTGTCGCAGACGCTCGATGGAGAAAGAACCGACTTTCGTCTATACGAAACGTGAAACATGGACGATTCGTCTTTCGCGAAGATGGAGAAGAAAGCCAAGTCTCGCGTTTAACTCGCGCGTCGCAATTTACGGTCGATTCAACATCGTGGTACTTTTATCGAGAATTCACGACACACACACACACACACACACAGAAACGATCGATGAGTCTCCCCTCGTTGCAACGAAACGCTTCTAAATTAATTAATCCCGGCGGGATGAAGGGGACTTGAACGGTGGAAAAGTGTGGTCGGGGCGGACTTTGGGCGCTCGTCGACTTTGTGGCCGTGGTTAAAGACCGAGCAGCAGCAGCAACGGGAACCAATACGAACGATACTGCGTTCGTTGCGCGAACGGTACGGTCGGTAGCCGTTGAAGCTGCGATAATGTTATGGAAACGTAACACACGCGGTTCCTCGCCTTGTTACCGACGAAATCCACCAGCGCAGCAAAGTGCAGGGTGTCCCGACCTTATCGTCTAAAGTGCTTTCGCTTACTATCGAGCCATTGAACGGACATCTTCTTTCTCCTCGTGAGACCAAAAGATGTTGGTTGACTCGTGGTTGCACGGTCGAGTTTCACTTAACCGTTTCTAATGCCAGTTGTTTTTAACTCTTTTACTTTTATTTTTGTTTTATCTTTTACTTTTATTCGCGTCGAATCACGTGTTAAACATTTAACAGCAAGCTCTGTAATATAACCAATAGCAAGGTATAGTAAAATTCAAAACGTGGGTGACTTATATTGGCGATTAATTTATTATCGAAACGTTTTTTGTTTCCAAAGTTTGCATTAAGTGAAATTTCACGAATGAAATAACTGTGAAATAATCACGTTTGACTAATACATTAATATATTTTGAATTAGAATTTGCTCACGTCTGATGCGATACTTTTTTTGCTGCAATTACTGTCAATAACATTTGACGGCACCTTTTGTTTCATTCGGGCAACGTGAAGTGAGCCAAGGGATTAAAAGACCGTGTTAAATAGTTACGCGGCGCGATAGCGTTTTCTTGATGCATTTAACTATGCACGAGTATCTAAATAAAGGTAGAAGTAAAAAACTGCCTATTCACGCGCGTGGTTTAGGTTTAATTGGAAAGAAAGTAATTAAGGGAGGAAACTTCCGTGCGCATTGTAAACAGCGTGCATTGTTCGGCGCGAGATCTATTAACAGCGGTTAATAAGTATTCAACAATGAGATTTCACGTTTATACAGCTTTAATCGCAGTAAACCGTATTAACTCGATGTTACTTTCAATCCACGGGACACTACTGTTCATCAACGACGACCGAGCCTTACGTAACGATGTAAAACGTAACTCTCTGTTGATTAATTGAAAGTACCTTGTTGATCAGTCGAGAGAACTTGGTTGGTTAATTGAAAAGGTGGAATTTCCAAGACGAGTTTCCCAAACGGCCCGCGATTCCCAGATGGCTTCTCGCAGCCCAATTACATCCCCATTCAAGGCTAATAAGAAATTCGCGGCGAGCAAGGGGATATTCGCGCGAGTAAACAGGTCTTCCCACACAAATTGAAGCGAAAGTGAAGAAGAAACGGAAAGCTAGTGGAAACGGCCCGGAGAGAGTAATCACTGTCTCTCCCTCGGCTGAAACTGGAGGAGGGAAATCGTGTCAAAATGAAACGGCGCTGCCCGATGTCGGTGAGTTGAACGGCACACGCTCGAAACGAAAACGGTTCTCGTCGGTTTTCCTCGGCGTGCAGCCGGGGCCACGCACGCAACTTCCGCGAACCAGAGGCTCGCGTACCGTCTCGAAACTCGAAAAGTAAAGGGAATAGAGCTCGGGTAATAGAGTTAGCCTGGTACACGGTGTATATACGAGGCGGCCGTTGGCTTAAATTGCCTCTCGCCTGCCACGAATCTTATCGTTCCGAGCCGGCGTGATTGTTACGAGAGCACACGCGGCCGCGGCTGCAGTATGGCGTGCCGCGCGGATACGTCGCCCAGCACACACCTGCACACGTACTCGCGGTACAGGGCACCGGCGAGTTGGTGAATTGTACGCGAGCATAACCTATATAATATCGACGCAGAGGGGGTGGGAGAGAGAGAGAGAATGTATACGGTGTGTATCGTAAAATCGGTCGTCGCTAATCCTGGTCGCGCGAAAGAGGGACAGCAACAGTGCAAATAGAGGGCAAAGGAGAGCGTATGGCGCGGCCGGTGGCCCGGTGGGAGGGGAACGGGGGCAAAGCTCTGGCCGATACGCGTGTACCGTACGGCCAGCGATGTTTTATCGTGGCGGAACGCGGAAATTTTTCACTGGATAAACCTCCGAAACGCCGCAGCTTTTTGCGGTATTAGACACGGACGAGAGGAGGGAAAAAGCGTCGCGCGCGAATTCGAGTGTCGGACCGAGACGAAAACGAAAACGAATACGAAGCACGAAGAGGGAGACGAAAACGAGGAAAACGAGAAAAACGAGAGAAACGCGAAACAGACGACGACGCGTGCGCGTTTGTTGTTTTCGTGCGCTCGGTTGAATCGCACACTCGCGTCTATTATGATATTAGGATATCGGCGGACGATGGCCACGCGATGACATACATACATTCGCGGCCACACGTCGGTCACGGAGAAATTGCTAAATCTGCCGGCCGGCACGGGCGACGCCGCGCAAAATAGCCTGCGGCTGCGAATCGATTAGATTGGCTGTTCCGCGTTCCGCCAAAGGAATTCTTTGCGGCCGCGCATGGTGGTTAATTGGCAGGTAATCGAATAAACGGCCGTTCGGTCCATCCCTGCTGGCTGAGCATAACCGGCCAATTTCCAATTGGCCTGGAACAGCCCCTGAAAAAGGATCCCTCGGGGGCCTTTCAATTTCACCGATTCATCGATCTCGCGCGCCCGGCCAAAGAAAACTTTCGTCGGTGAATCGTCGCGTCGTTAATTCCATCCCTCCCAGGGATTGACCACCCTCGAACGTATCCATCCCTCCGGCTCCGCTCCGCGCCACCGCGCCACCGACGCAACGCTTCAACGCCGACCTAGCGGTTACGGACGTTACGTTGGCGATGCGCACATTTTTCGAAACTCGTTAAAAAGGCAATTTAAGTTGCCGCCTGTGGCACCGTTAATACCACCGCGTTATCGACTCTCTTCGCGGACTTGCAGGCTTCCAACTTCCTCCTCGCGAGTACACCGTTATTTCGAATAATGCCAGCAAGGCAGTCGGTCTGAATCTTTTGCCTCGAAAGACTGCTTCGTATCGTCGTAATCCACGATCCCCCGCCGTCTCCTTATCTCTGTCTTTCTTCTACGTTTTTCAGCACTCGATTCGTCGACGCGTGTGTCAAAATACCATCAAGTCGAAGCGTAACGCGCTGTTTCATTACGCGCGAAGCGTCTGACAACAGTTCACCGTGTTTCGCAACAACGATACGTACACACGCTCGTGCACACGCTCCGCGTAAAATATTTCGCATCGTTCCACCTTTCTCTCGCTACTCACTCGATCGGTTATTCCTTTCTCCTCAGCTTCCCCTTTCCTTTTTCTCTTTTTTCTTTCTTTTCTTTTTTTTTCTTTTTTTACAATTCCATCACGCTGGAAAGTAAAAAAAGAAAAAAAAAAAGAAAAGAGGAGGAAAGGAAAAGAAAAAAAATCAATAGGCCGCAGGAAATTGAATTTGGCCCGTGCAAACTGACCCGTCGCTGTATCGCAGCTGCGTGCCGCCGCTGACCAATGGGCGCCGGGGAGAAAAAAATACGGAAAACGAGCGCGAAGGAAATGGCGCTGTCGGTGGTAGGCGACCGTGCCACCATCGAGATTCATTCGATTTCTAGCTCACCCCTGAAAATACGTTCCACCCTTTTGCGTTGGTAGGTCTGTTACCGGTCATTCAGCTGCGATATCTGCTCGCCACCGCGATCCCCTTGCCATCGCGAGTGCCGCCCTTGAAACGCGATCCGTGTAAAGAAGAGATCGTGCCCCTTTCTCTTTCCTTTTTTCCTTCTGTTTTTTTTTCTTTTTTTTAATCCTTCGTACATGTTTTTATCGTAGGCCCGTTCGATTATATCGACACTCCTCTCTCGCGTTTCCCCGCAGAGTCTGCGGTTAATACCAGCGGGCAGTTCGTTAGGGGAGTCGTTAGCCCGGAGTCGGAGCTTTATCCACGGAACGAGTTTAGGCTCGTGGGAGAGTAGGGGAGGAAGCGGGGCCGGGGGAGTTTATCGCAGCGCCGTGAAATTTCGTATTAGGCGAGCCAAACGACAGTCTACGGTCCTGCGGAAACTTTAAATACGACAGGCTCGCGCAAGTAAGTTTTGGCTTTAGACACCGAGAAGGATCCTCCTGCGAGAGAATAAAGGAGAAGGACCCGGGAACGACGGAACATCGCCGCAGCCACAGCCCCGTTTTCTTGTCCCGCTTGTTTGCAAATACGGAGTTTCAATTTGTTCGTGCGCATAAGCATTTTCCAATATCGCTGTTCCTTCCTCGTCTCCTACGTGCAACAAAGGGGAAAGCAATTTCGCGAATGCCTGCGGAGATGCCGCCTTCTCCTTAAGGACACCGTGTAATTTAAACGCAACAAACACATTGGAAAGTAGAACGCTGCCGCTCCCTTCCTTTTTACCCACGGCAAGGAACGTGAGGGGTGGAAAGGAAAGCGATGGATTCTCTTCACGGTCGACCGAGGTGTGCCGGATTCGAAGCGCAGGGACCCTCCTGGGGTTACAAAGGATGTTTCGCGAATGGGTTTTGTTTCGTTTCGGCGGTAGTGGTAATAAGTAGTGTACACGCTCTGGAAGAATCGAACGGACGGAAGGTCCTCCTCTTCTTGCAGAGATTGTCCGACTGCGCTCGTTCCGTTTCACTTCGCCTCTGTACGCGAAGGTTTTTGCGAATTTCCCATGATTCCGCGCCGTATTTTACCGGAAGACGACTGGCAGAATACCGAGTGTGGGGGCGAGCGTTGTCATGGAAATTCGTATTTTTATGAACATGAACGAAGAAGCGAAATTCTACGCTCGGAGATTTGTTCCACGACGAGCGTTCCCGACTTTGAATACTCTTGCGTATCTTTTCGCATTACGCGCGCTCTTTCGTGCCTTGAAAATCCCCCAACGAAAACGTATAAAAATCCGTAGATTCGCGAAACGTTCGGTTAACGTCGACACGCGTCTGTTTTCACGTGGTTATGCACGCGTATTTTTTTCTTACGTCTAGTAATGGCCGCTATTGTCATGCAGCTCGATTTCGCTCGCGTTCGCGCTCCGAGGAAGATTCTACCAACGCGCGTTGCACTCGTTCTCACTCAGACGAGACTTAGACTAGCTATTCAGACAGGGAAGAAGAGGGCGTGTTGGATTTTTTCATTTCTTCCGCGCCTCTCTCCCACGATTCCCGAGCGAGCGGTATCGCGAGCATTCACTTACCCTCTTCGTCGCTGCCGATCATGGCGTAACGCTCGTATCCCGTGAGGTTCCTGACGGCGCCAAGGCCGAAGTCGTCCTTTGTCCATTGAATCGGGCCCTTCTGATCGAGGACCCGGCAAGGAAGCGTCACTCGGCTGCCAATCACCGCCGTCTGATCCATCGGCTCGATCGCGAACCGCTGATAAACTACTTCCGTGGTCGTGATCGGCTTCACCGTCGAGGCCAGCGGCGACACGTTCGTCATGTTCGTCGTCGCCGACGACGTTGCCCTCGTTCCCAGTGTCAGTAGCAACGACAGCCAGATTATAGACGGCGCTGATCTTGCCACGCCTGTTGCCCTCGTTCTGAAAACAGACGATCGAATTCGCTTTTTACTCCTCGCTGCATCGCGCGAGCAAGTCATCGACTTAAATAAACGAAACATAATTAACGTAACTGGCCATTAACGAGTTGCTAATGTCAACCTCAAAATGAGCCTTGCGTCTCTTCACCGAGTAAAAGTTAATTTTACTCTCTTTGCAAAAGCATCTTCTCGGGAACAGAAACGCTGACGCGCTATTATTAGCACTCGTCGACGACTTGAAACTGTTAAAGATAAAGATTTCGAAGATACTTATTACTGACACTTTATTTTCACTCTCTAGATGTGTTGTTTTGTTACAATGCTTACAGCTCTGAGATTGGAAAGCAAGTGAAGACGTAAGACTTTGTAGCCACAGAGTGTACTATGTTACAGCACGTAGACAGACACATCATACAATTAGCAAAGGATGATGTTCGCAGGTTCCTACAGTCAACAATACTGTTCAGAAAGAAATATCGTTGTTTGGAAAGTACTACGTTGTAAAGAGTTCTGTCTGCGACAGAAAGAAATCACAAGACGCTGCAAGTTAACGTCCTCGTCATCGAAGGATCACCGCAGTGTGTCTCCCGTAAGCCCGGAACTACATTTACGGCGTTACGCTTTACGGTTGATTACGCGAGAACGAGACGTCGTGAATTATGACTTGGACCACGACGTCGTCGGCCAACAGGGGCACGGCGTGAGGCGGAGAGAGGAGGAAGAGAGAGACGAGACAGTCGATAGTCTCGAATTATGGATCGGCGAACGAAATAAAGGCTAGCGTTAATAGCGGGGCGGCGGTAACGCATTTACGGCGTCGCGATCATATATATTCCTTGGCTTGGTCGTCGTTAAAAAAGTAAAGGCGCCTGGTTCGTTATTTAATTTCCACCCCTTCCTCTGGCTTTTTCTTTCCGGCCTCTTTCTCTACGCTTCCGCGAGCCGCCTGGTTCCACGGTCGAAGCTGGTTTAACGACCTTGCAGACGGTCGTACGCCCGCTCCGCCCGTTTACCTTCGAGCCCGTTCTTATTTATCTTTATAGTCCCATCGGATTCGGAAACGAGAGCGGAGAGTAGACGTCGTCGTCGTCCTCGTCGTAAATGAGACGATAAAACTATAGCCGGCACAGCAATTTATTATTGCGTTGTTAGAGCATATATAGCTGCCAGCGCACGTGATGCCACCATTATGATAGAGTGACGAAGGGACCGTTCTCCTCCTTCTCGACCTTGCTCCTTCGTTCCTTTTCTTCCCCCTCCCCTCCTCCCTCTCTCAGCCCTTTTACGACGGTAATACCGTTTTGTCGTCGCAACGAAAAGAAAAGAAGAGGAAAGGAGAGGAAAGAAAGAAAGAAAAAAAGAAAGGGGGGAAAAAATAGACCCGCTGCTGGCAATTACTACGGCAGGCGCTTTACGACGACAAAAGGGACGACGACGACGACGAGAGAAAGAGAGCTCGTCGAGCAGAAGGAAGCGGCGAGAGACCAAAAGCGAGAAGGCCGGGGTTACAGGCTAAACGATTGAGAAACACTTTAATAGAACTCGATCAACCGACCCTCTTCCACTTTCCTCGTTGTTGCTGCGACAATTACATTCGTGACTCGGCCGGAGCAGCCGGGGATCGATATTGAAATTCTTGGCCGCGACGGCCCCCCGGCGTCGCGTTCGCCGACGTGCTCTCCAGTCGCAGTCGCAGCGACCAAAGAGGTCGCTGATCGACGACGAAGGTATCCTCCTCCACTCGATTCCAAGTATACCTGCACGTATTCACAGACGCGTTTGCAACGACGGATAAAACGCGAGAACGATCTCTTTCGCGTCTCGTTTCTCGCCTCCAATCCGCGCGGCAATCTCTCCTCCTCGTTCCGCGTTCAACGCGCCGACGTTCAACCGCCTCGCTTAATCGTTTCATCGACCTCTCAATTAGCTTTCATTCGTCTGGCTTACGCTTGAATCGGGCCACGTCGCGTCTCCGTCGTCGTGTTCCGACGACGAAGAGAAACGATGGCTCTCGGCGTTTCCCGAATGAGATACACCTATGAATTTCAAGACACGATCGACCACGATATTCCAAACAGAAAGGTGTAGTAGCATTATCCCGTCCGTCTTATCCCGTCTTGTCCGGACACACGTACACACGCACATACACACAACTTCCTCCTTCGGTCGCTTCCGTTACGTCAGCCGTCCCGTCCCGTGAATCGTGGAGCTCGCACCCTTTGAGAAACCGGCCCCGGCTCGTTACACGTCGCGCTCGTGTTTCTCGTGGAACGACGCGAAGTTGGACGACCGCGACGTTAGCGAGGAGGAGGCGGACGTTTCTTGTCGTGGCATGTTCCGTTTTCTCGGCCAGAGAGAGAGAGAGAGAGAGAGAGAGAGAGAGAGAGAGAGAGAGAGAATGTCGTAAGACGGTCGTACGACATGGCGCGGCCCAACTGCTTACGAGCTCAATAGGATAATAACCTCTGGTCGGTGGTCGGGCTGCCTGGGCCGAACCGTTGCCAATGGAATACAAGCCTAATGGACGTAATAATAATTGCGCTTGTGCCTCTCCGGTCTGGCTGGTTGCTGTTTGTCGTTGTTACTTGCCCCGTTCGTCCCTGGCGCAGCACCACGAACGTGTCCGGGTAACGCGACGCGGAGCCCTATGTGGGCCACGTTTCCTGTCGTCGTTGACAAATGCCTGGATCGGCTGCGGCTTTGCGGCTTGAATCGATAAGCGCCACTTTAACGCGTTCGTCGAGGTTTCCCTCGTTTTATCCAGCCTGTCCCTCGTCCCGTTTCCCCCGTGAACGCCGTGGGAAATGAAAATATCACGCGAAACAGAGTGTCGTCGTTCTCGCCAACCTCGAGTTCGCTCGATCTCGTTCCTGGCCTGGTCGTTGGGAAGGAACTTTCGAAGGAGAAGGAAAGAGAGGATCGAGGAAAAGAGACAAGAGAAGCAGGAGTCTACGTTTCACTTGACGAGAAGTAGAAAAAGAAAAAAAAAAAAGAAAAGGAGTCGCAGTCGAAGTAGGATTATGACAAATCGCGCGATATTTTCCTCCGACGTTCGCCTATTTTCACGGTGAAAATAAGCTTCGGTTTTAGTTGGTCGCGAATCAGCCCGTAGGCAAGCTACCGAGCAGTCCATTAACGGAATATCAGAGGGACATTCGATTTTTCGTTGGTATTAAAATTGATGAAAATTGAATTTTCGCTGACAGCCGGTCCAGCCAGTTGTCTGATATTCAATTTAAAAAGACCGCGTTTTGCCATTTCGGGCGCTCGTCTTTTCAACGTTATTATCGTCCAGCACGCCGGGGGAACGTTATCCAGCGTGTAACATTTTCCATTTCACTCGTTCGCTAGTTAACGTGGCCGAATATGCGAGGAAATTCGCACCTCAATTTTCTTTTCTTTTCTAACCAGTGCCGCCAAGTCACGTTTCGGATGCGTCAAAATGCAGCGTCGATCTGTCGACGGATTGCCCGTCCATTCACCCATAATCACGGTTAATACTTTTAATTAATTTCAATTCGAACATCAACCAGTCAGAGATTATAATTCAGGGATTACGCTGTGTGCATCTCCGCTGTGCCGCGATAAATAGTCATCCGGCCGGAGGTGAAATTTTTTTCGGATATTTATCGCCCGACGGTCGGTATTTTTTCCAGCCCGATCGATGTCCCAATCTGCGAAACGATGGCTCGCAAATCAACGATTTTTAACCGTTTTAATCGGCCGGCGATCCAGAATTTTGATACGGCCACGCTCGTTGTCGAACGATCTCGGCATAATTGCACGTGGAGAGCATTCGGTGAACGCCGCGCGTACATCGTCGAGTCGTTAACGAAGGACCCAGCGACGAGATCGTATCGGAAGCGAAACGCGTGAAGAAACGAGGAAAAAACACGCGCGAGCACACACGTATTACAGCGATTAAAGGGCAGAGAGAGGGAGGGAGAGAGAGAAAGAGAGAGAGAACAAACGAAACAGCGCGACACTTGTTACCCTTTTACGCGACGATTCGTCAGAAACGTAATTAAAAGTTTCGAGGCGACAGGTAACGAGGATAATGCGACACATCGCGGCGGGAGCTTACGAAAGTCAAGTGACGATTTCAATTTTATCGCGACACGATCCACGTCGACGATCGCAGTAACGTTGTCGAGGTGAAACGAGTAGCACTCGCTCCCGCGCTCGACCATCCCCCGTTATCGACGGCGTATATTCATTCGCACCGCCTCCCACCCACTCTTCGCTTTATACGTATATATGTATATATATATATATATATATATATATATATATATACATAAATCGTTCGGATGGCGTTAAAATTTCCCGCGATTTCAGGGCACGTGTTCGACCGACCTTTTGCTTTTCCCGTAGCTTCGGCGCGCATCGTTCGATTATTACATACGCCAACACGTAACCCCGGCCGTATTCCCCCGCCAGCCACCCGTGGTGTATTCGTAGATCATGCGCCGTTGATAAAACGGCGCGGCTCGGTCGGTGGCCTCGCGATAATTAATTGGCCGCTGCTCATCCGAACAATTACACCTGAATGCCGCGGCAATTATCAGCGCGCCGCAGGGACGACGCTCGACGTCGAACAAACGCACTCGTTTGTCGCGTGGCTGCTTCCCACCCCCGTCGTCGTCATCGAAATTTTCACGATTCCTGTTATCCCTGCAGCCTGCTCCCGAACCCATCCCACCAGCGTGCGAGACTTCTCCTCTCTCTGTACGAAAAAAGAGGGTTCATCGAGCGGTTGGTAATCGAGTAGCGACGGGGAAACACGCGGGAGCACGGGAAAAGACGGGGGAGGGAGCACTCTCGCTACGGAAATTATGTAATCCCCGGCGTGTCTCGCGATAATGGCGACGCGTTTTTCCGCTTGGAAAAATCCACGTCGACGTACATACAACATATAAACCGTGGCCGGCGCGGCGCGACACGGCGACTGCGTTTGACAGCTTCGAAAATCGAAGTCGCCGGTCGGTACAAGCCCCGATCGGGTCACTGGAAAACACGGTCGTGGCGGCCGTCCTCCTCCAAGTCGTCGAACAGAGAAGACACCCGCGTCTCTGATCAATTTGTCATCGCGTGACCCAGAATCAAAGATACCAGTCCCGCAGGGCCGTTTCTGGGAACGTCCGATCGCTGTGTACACGCGCCTCGCAATCGGGTCGCTGTTCGATACTCCGCGAGGATCCGGCGGAGTACGTACGTTGCACATTACATGCATATGTCGAGATACGGCGCGCGGTCGATTCTCCACGCTCGAGGGCTCCACAAACTGTGTGCGCTCTCGTCTCGAAACGATCGACTCTATAATTTCAGATTTTCGTTCAGTTTTCTTTTCTATCTCGTCGGCAAGTTGACTCCAAGTGAAATTTCGACAGTTGTGGAACAATGGAGCGTGTCCTGTTTTTAAGCAGCGTTTTTATTAGCTAACGACTTCGATCGTCGTCCGATCGGCAAAGTTAAGGCACGTCTGGCCACCGTTACCGCCGAAACGGTTGATCATCGGGGAACTTTGCGCGCTATTGGTATCAGCGGTCCAGAGTTCATCCGAAACTATCGGTCCCCGGCTGGTGATCGAAGCAGTCGCTACCGGCTGAAACTACGTGTACGATATCCAATAATTTTTCAATGAATCCGGGTCAATATATTTTTAACCGAAACAGGTCACGAAAGAGGTACGAACGCTTTACGGATTATCGGCTTCCAAATTCTGAACGAGTGGCTCGAATAATTGGGAATCATGGCCGCGTGGCAATTGAAAGACACTCGATAATTTCCTTGTTTCGTCCGAAACGAAGTTTAGGATGTGACATCTTGTATTAAAATGTGTATTCTACAAAAGACATATCCTTTGTTCTTCTTACTTACAGTATTATATATTATGTAATTAATATTCTTTATCGTTCGTTGCGTTGTACGGTATAATTATCATTTAAAAGGAAATATTAATAGAAAGAAATATATAAATTATTTAAAAAAATATCTAATCGGTTTTCTTACGTACACTTTGGAAGATCGAGCCTCCTTAATTTTCATTAAACGCTAATCGTCACCCCCTTCGACAGGCGCTGGTTGGTCGTCGACAATGGTGTATTCTCGGCCGTCGCTCCCTTCTATTTTGCTTCGGTCTTTGCACGCCAGGCGCCGATAACTACGAAACCGCAATATCTCTGCCGTGTACGCCTTTCAATTTGAATAATCCGATGAATAAATTTGCCCGACCATACAGCCGGTTGCAATCGCATCGCGCGTCTCGTTTGCTAGCCTCTCGCCTTTCCACGGTGCGCCAGCCGTACCAATTTCCGAGGATCGTCTAATTTTTGATTGGCCCCTGAACGAACCGGGGATCGACCATCGGCCGGAGGATCATATCCACGATCGTGTATTCCACGGCGTGAGATTACCGGCTCTGGCGCGGAGAGCATCTGAAAATTCCATTCTCTCCGTTCTCTCCGACCGATTGCACGGCATTAACGAAGCCATTAGTACTTTCTTAACTTTGCTACTCCGCGCTTTTGCAACGTTCCCTCGCCGACGCGCCAGCTGACGCGCGAAAAACCCACGAGCCTCGAGAGCCTCAGCTGAAATATATCATTTTTATCGAGGGGTGTGGTGGTTCCTCCTTTCAACGATAAATCTATAATCGGTCCAACGGATCCCGATTAAATATCTATTAACCGACGTGCTTTTCGATGGATGCTTTTTGTTGCAAAGAAAAGAAGAAGAAGAAGAAGAAGAAGAAAAAATCACGAAGCGGACGAAAGTAGGTCGAGGATACCAGTCCACGAAAAATCACGAATCCACTGCTGAATCAACGATCTCTGTTGGCGTTCTTACAAAACGGGAGGGTCGAGAGTCGTTGCCGCGGCGTTGTCGCGCGACTGTTTTTTCAATCCGGCTCCCAAGGCGCACGTGTCGCCGGGAAATTGATTTATTATCGCGTAACCGTTTTCCCGGAGCGTGTTTGCCCGTATCAGTATGCATGGCGCAACGAAAACTGTCAGGCCTGCCCGTACGCGGCCTGGCCGGGCTAGATGCGCGGCTGGCTGTTGCAGCGGCAACGCATTGTGTGCTCACACAACAATCAACATTGGCTGTGTGTGCACCGTCGTTGCACACGGACCTCACAATGCCAAATTGACGCGCGTCCGTGTGCAACAGCGTGAGGTGGCGCGCCGCGTGTACGCGCGTGCACCTACCAACACAGAGACGCGTACAGAGGATAGAGACGCGCGTGAAAACTCGAGGCGCAATCTCCGAACGGCCGACAAAGTCACAGTGCTCGAAACGAGGACGAAGCGCGTCGGAGGGCTGTTGCGGTTTCCGGTTGTTTCTGGTCAGGCTACCCCACCCTCCCCCCTCCCCCACCCCCCGATTCGGTAAAAAGGACGCGAGCGTTACGGAGTTCGGGTCGTTGAATCCTCCAGGGGATTCACCGTCCGGCTATCCGTTCGATCCCGGTTTTAATTAACATCGCGCGTTCACTATTTTCCACGGCGGTCTCGCTTGCGACCGCGCCGGAAGTAGCGCCGGTACCTTAACGCTCGCGGCCGTTACACCAAGCAGAGCCGCCCGGTCTCGTTGTTTATTTAAGCGGGTCGCTGTTGTACAAACGCGGACGAGATCCAACACCAGCCCCAGCTGCCAACCACTATTTTTACGGAATCCATAAACATCGAAATGCTCACCCTTCGATGGCTCTGTTTCCGTTGCTGATGATACCGTAACACGAATGCGCGTGCACGATAGACGAGCGTATGTCGGCACGTGAGAAAATTGAACGGAGGGAATAGAACGTGGAAGATCGTCGTCTCGTTACCATAATAAATATATAAACGAATCTCAAATCGGCAAACCTTCCGTCACGGGATAGAAATCTGTCCGACTGTGTAATCGATCAGCTAACCGTGTCACGAATTAAAGCCGCGGCAAGGAGGAAAGTTGGAATTGCAGCTATATTTAACCCTACCAACTATAGGATACCATTTGAGGTCATTAACTTCCGTCAGCGTTCGTAACTCGCGTGTGCAACGAGCTCGAAGATTCCACGTGGCGTCGTATTCGCGTGTTCGGAATTCCTTTCTTCCCCCCCTCCCCCCCCCCGCCGCGAGATGTATTTTTATTTTTCCGCGTGGGAGAAATAGAAAGCAGAGGCGGGGCAGGGATTACGTTTGCGAGTAATGTCGCGCGACGATTCCAACGACATAGTCCGTGCACCGAATCTCGCTCGAATTCCCTTTTTATCGATAGCTTTTAATATAGCACCGGCGATATAGTCTATAACTCGATACACCACGGTTCATTGGAACATAGGAGGATGGGCGTGTCGCGTGTACGGCCCCGCTTTGTCGACGATCGACAGCTTTAAGTTGCCCTTTCAACAATTACCCTGTGACCCCTGGAAACGTACAGGCGCGCGATAAAGAAGCGTCCGGTTCGTGTAAATGTCGTGCACGCTCTGTTCACGACGTCGTGTCGCGCGGCGACTCTGTTGGGGAAAAAAGCGCCAGGCTAACGGGGAGAAACTACTCGGGACACGCGCGCGAAAAACAAGATACTCGAGTTACTGACGTCCCCGTGTAAAAGCGCGGACCTCTGTCCTCGAAAAAACCGATCGCTCAGTCTCGACCGTATTCGTCGTGTCGTCTCTGTTGAAAATAAAAGTCCCGAGCCTCTCGACGAGAACGTAAATCGAACGATAAACTACACCGTCCACGGTCGAATAAAAATATTTCATTATCGTCTCGTTTGACACGCTTGACGTGCCGTTTTCTGTTGGAAATAAAAATCCAAACCAGACGGACGAGAACGTAAATCGAACGATAAAGCGAGGCGTCCACGTTCGAAATAAAAGTATTTAATCGCCGAATCGTCGTCCAGAGTTTGTCAGCCTCCAAGAAGGGAACGTTCGATCGTTCCAAAAGAAATTTCGCAAAGATCACGTACGACGATCAGAGAGACCCACGATGATAATTAACTAGACACTTTTGTAGACGTTTTACGGCTACTGTGTTACAAAATGCACTTTGTCTCGACTTCGCCGTCGTAAATTGTCTCGCATTGCGACTAAGAAGAAGATCACGAGCTAAGAAGAATGTAAATGCAAAAGAACAGAAAGAGAGAGAGAGAGAGAGAGTCTTGATTCTTATTTTATCCGGTGGTATCGCGAGTCTCG
This sequence comes from Tetragonisca angustula, assembly GCA_036937485.2. NCBI lineage: Eukaryota > Metazoa > Arthropoda > Insecta > Hymenoptera > Apidae > Tetragonisca > Tetragonisca angustula. Next base: position 853,908 of record JAWNGG020000077.1, on the reverse strand, counting down.
GGTCTCGCGGTTCGGAAGAAGACACCTGACAAGACGTTCCACGGGACACGGGACAACGTCCGGACGGATTCCGTGCTCCATTCCACGCATACGTCAGGACGGAGCTTAAGCGCGTTACGTGTGTCCCTTTTATGCACCAGAAAACATCCTCCGACCGCTAACCGTTCCACCGTCCGTGTCCTTTTCTTGGCCGCCGTTTCGTTCGAACGCGGGTGGACGAGCCGCGTTACAGGAAACCGGAGAGAGACGCGCTCACAACCAGGACACATATAATATCGAAGTTATGCACCGTGACAGTACGCTGGCTGCTTCACAATGAGGGAATCCTTGCTTGTCCGGGCTCAAGCTGCGCCCGGTGATTTAAGATCGTGAACTCGCGAAGCGGATATCGATCGTTCGTAACCTCCATTCTCTGTCCACCTGCCCTCTCTCTCTCTCTCTCTCTCTCTCTCTCTCTCTCTCACTCACTCTTCTAGCTCTCTGGTTCGTAGACGAGGACGAGTTTCTCCGTCGTTTCGATCTCACGGAAATAAATAAATAAATAAATAGAGATAGGGGCACGCGCGAGAATAGGTACGCGAAGGAAAAAAGAAGAAAGGAACACGCGGCCGGGTATCGGGACGAAGATTTCCCGATCGTGCTTTACAACCTGAAAACCCGGGTGGCACGGCAGAATGGCCGACTAATGGAGGTTATTCAAGCCGTCGCTAGACTTCTCCTTTTCCGAGTTTAATATTCGAAATTATAGGAGGCGGCGGCAATTTCGCGAATATTCAACGGAGAGGAAAGGAGAAGCTGTCGGTGACCCAGATATCAGCGAGCTTCGATTCCTGGAAGCTTCTGGTCGTTAGGCGAACGAAAACGCAAACCGCCCGCCGTTGGCTAAGCTACAACCTATTAATCCAATTGATTAATCCTCTCGTTACCCCTCTCTCGTTACCCTGCTAATTAATTAGTATGATTAATTCCAGACGCGGCGAGAGTAGAATAGGTTTGCAAGTATGCTGCCGGCCGTAAACGGCCAGAAATGTCGTTTTGAACGCTGTCATCAAACGCGGTGAACGAGGGCTGACGCGTGGAATCACGCGGATATCCACCAGCGGATTGTAATCGACGTTTGCAACTGTAATTGAACGGGCGCGAGAAACTCGACGAGCAACGTTACAGCGGCGGCTGCTTAAACGCGCGATTAACACTCCTTTCGCGTTTGACGGGGCGCTTTAGAGGATAAAATTAACATTGATAGGGGCGGCAAAATATTTCTAGCGCGGCTTTGAAGGCTTTTTCCTTTTTTTTTTTTTTTTTTTATTAAACGTCAGGGTCTCGACGCGTGCGTCAGAGACTTTTCACTGAACGAAGCGTGTCAGGAGGGTTTCCTCTACACACGTCGAGGTCTCAAGCGTCGCGTACGTGAAAACGGAACGCGGGAGAAACCGAGGACGCGTTTCTTCGCGTTGTGTCGGAGCGTTGATGGTGCTCGAGAAACGGAATTAAATCGTAGAACGAGGCGGGCAACTGGCTCCGCGAATCAGATTTCATTAGACAGGAGTTGATACAACGAGACCGCGAGACCTGGTCGCAAAAGAGGCAGTAAACGCCGCTACAGTACCCCCTGCGGTCTATCACCGTGCTCGCGTCCGCGCTCTCTACGTGTGCTGCCAGCACAGAGCATACATATACACGCGCCGGTACATATGTACGAGGCGGCGGTGCACATCCCTGGAGCGTATACATCTGCAATGCAGAAACGAGACGACCATGTAAATTCAATATTTGCGCCGTGATGGAATGATCATTCCGTGGAGGGAACGATCCGCCGGACACTTAAGAGAGGAGACGAGAGGCCTCTCCGCGAGGCGCGTAGGTATGTATATCGGGTGAAGACGACAGCGCCGGATGAGGACACGGTGAAACGGTTTGCAGTTTCAACGAGCCTCGCGATCGTTTTCTACCGCTAGAAACGGCGCGACAATGGCTCGAGACTGGCGTGCTTTCTATAGCAACGGCGCGCGTTCACCGCTCTTCCGTCGCTGGATAATCGCGGATTTCATCGAATATTCGATGAAACACTCTGCCGACATCCGGCTACATTCGTCCTCGGTTGTTCCCTTGAATTTTTATAGCGCCACGATCGATGAATACGCGAAATACCCTCCGGTCCTGTAACATACGTGCACGTACGTATCGTGCTTGTCGATCGATCGGTTAATTCATATTTAAATGGCGGCATCGTCTGGCGCGAAACGACGAAATCGTGAAACAGAGGAAGGGAAGAAAGAGAGAGAGAGAGAGAGAGAGAGTGAAAAAGAGGATAAAAAGAAAAAGAGAGCGACAGGGTAGAACACCAGGGGGTGCTTGGATCGAGCACTTGCCACCGTGGGAGCTTTCGCGTTAATCACCTGGAGGCTGTCTCATTACGAGAATCAAAATATCCGTAAGAGAGGCGAGGCGAGGCGAGGCGAGGCGACGCGACGCTATCGTATCGGAGCGTATCGTACGCGAGTGGCGCAACGTGTAGATGGGGCGGTAGAGGGGCGCATGGTCGCCTCGTGTATGTGTACGTGTATGTGTGCGCCCCTGTGACGGAGGGTTTGTCAGCCGGCAACCCCTTCTAGGGTTGACCTTTCGCCGCGTGGATCGATATCGTGAAACGATATTTCCTCATTACGGTCGCGCGCTGCCACCTCGGCTCGCGGCCGCGCGCGTGTATAAATTTCCTCGTCCGAAAAAAAAAGAAAAAAAAAAAAACGCCAGCGGGACGCGTCTCGCGGTCGCAGCTGCGTGCCCCGCGCAACTGTTTCCTAGGCAGTGCTGGTACGTGTAGCCCGCGAATTCGAGAGAAAGGTCGAGAAAAATGGGGGATTGTCTATTACCGGTGCACGTCGCGTCGTCGTCCGCCGCTGCGAATGATTCATGCACGCGGAAACACGCGCGTACGTACTGATACGTACGTATGCAAACATACATGTGTTCCACGAGGGGCAGTCAAAAGGTACGCTTCACGCGCTTATGACTTTTCGCGTATCAAAGATATTTCGAAATGAAGTTTGGTAGAAACAATGTTTAATGCAGATTGCATTTGTTATCGTATAACATGGCGTGTACACACGGAAGAAGCGTTCAAATTCGAGATTCGTTTTTCACTGGCAAAAATCTCTTCCCGTACTGAAATTTATCTCTGTACAGAATAGACATGCCACAAAGTTCTTGGGAAATGGCGCATTTCATTTGTTTCGTACCAGAATTCCAAAAACGGAATTTTCCGACCACGGTGTTAATATCCCTTTACGAATACTAACTAGTTCAATGTTAACCACCTTGTTTTAGAAGAATTGCCCTTTTATTTACACTATTACACTATTGTCTACATTATTACATTTCCTTTATTTTGTGTTATATTTGTACATTAATTGTGTGACGTTGTTGTCCCGATTGATTCCCTTTTTCTGTCTCGAATCTTCCAAACGTTGTCGACTGTCCTTTTTCTTGGAGTGTATATTAGTGTGTGTGCGTGTGTGTGGATGATGGTGTGTCATAGTGCGTGAGACGGAACATCATTCGAGGCGTACTGACATCGAAGACGATTAAGCAGGGGATCGGCACGATCCATGAAAGATTTGTTGCAAAAGTTTAAGTGAAAAGTGTGACAACCTCCCATTGTCACTCTTTTACCGACTTTTACATTTTTGAGAAACAGAGCGACGATATCACTCGGACGATAAAAGTCAAGCCGTGTGACTCAAGAATGTCCACTGCAAATTGGACGAAATTTCTTCAACGAGGCGATAGAAGAACTAGTGCCACGATATGATACGGGTAAGTCTCACTGTTCAGGAACTTCTTTCTGCGCGTGTCGATGCGATATCGCAGCATAAAAAGCCAGATTTGGGACTGTTTGTCTAGTCTTAAGACGGAAGTATCGAGTCGTGAGAGCGTGCAAAACTTGAGAGAATTATATCATCACCATATTCAGACTTATTCCTCGATTCTTTAGTTAAGATTAACAAACTTTACATTTATTATAAACCACGTGGGTTTAAGTTTGTTAATTATTTTCGACATGGGGATTACGTAGGAAAATGGCTGATACATTGTATCACGAAATAAACAATTAATTTAAAAAGGCAAGCAATTCTCTATGCTTAACGAGGAAACTGAAACTTACTTTGAGACGTCTTCCTACGTCTCGTATAAACACTGTGTTCCACGCACACGAAGGAAAAGTAAATCAGCATTCCTAAGGATACGTAGGATACGTTTACGAAAAAACGAAAGAGACTTGTGTGTTGGTTGCCTGGCTTTTGTATAGCCAGGAGGAGGCAGCTGTCTCGTGGTAATTACACCGTCTTCCTGTGATTTTAATAAACGCGGGGCTGAATAGAAACAAAGTTACGTCTCGTCGCGAGAAATTCTTTCAGCGGGATGAAAATTTAACGTGGCGACCTGCGAAACGAGATAGGAAAACGGCGCGCGCTCCTCCTTATCCACCAACGCCGGAAGTATGAAATACTTGCGTACGCGCGCGCGCGCGCGCGGGAGAATAAAGTTATTGCGTGTCCAATGTTATTTCGCTCGCTGTTTAAACGGCTGTGTGCCGGCCGGCTTACGCTAGATATGCCTACGCCACCCATTTCTACTGCCTTACACTCCATTATCATACTACAGCGCTTCGTTATTCCATTACGATCCACGAGCGAGCTCGCGAGCGCGCGCTTCCATTTACGTTACGCAAATTATTTTATCTTCGGGAACGACCGCCAGGAATGAATCGGTTATACCGTAAAGCACTTCGCCAGCCATCCACGCGTTAGCGATCCTCGCCGTTGTCGTCGATGTCGTCGTTTATAACGACGATGTTTCTCACTGTTCTCCCGCTTCGCCGGAGAGTCGAGGCTCGTATCGACTCACTCTCTACCCAAGCCGATTAACCGGCGGATCCGCCGCCGATTCCGATATCCTTTCCGACTGACGTTTCGATTGTCGACTCGACTCGCCACTGTGGCCACGGAAATACCAGCTAATTCGATTAATCCTCTATTAATTACACTCTCTAGGATCCGAGCTAATCTCCGCACGGTGGTTCGCGTCACGAAGTCCAACACGCAGCGACGACTGCGGAACAGTTTTACTAGGAAGGGGGAAAGGATCGTGCGAGCGTCACGCGCGATGTATCTCTCGTTGCGATCGTTCTCACCCCTCGTCAACGTAATCTCCTTACGTCAGACCGCAATGACGAAACGTTGAGACAAACTGATACGAGGGCGTAGCCTCCTCACCGTTCGAACGAGCAAGTTCTTTATCGCCATTCAGCTCGAGGATGCTTGCCGCTTGGTTCGATCCGAGCGAATTCCACGAGAGACGCGACGACATACTTAATGGAGGCCGATTTCGCAAACTCGCTCCGGGGGCGATTACGCGCCGTGTGATCGATTTCCCCGGGATGGGAATCGCTCGACGGCGAGGGTGATACCGACCGGCTCGGTGTTTAATCAGGAACAGGTGCCTCGAAATTAACGCGTCGTTTCCTCGATTCTGGCTCGTTTCCTCGGCGAACAGAGCGAGAGCAAGTCGACTCTCCGGCGACGCGAGTTCAGCGGTTTTCGAGACGCTCGACGAGGCTCGACAACGGGATGAAGGACGAAGGATCACGGAACGGCGAGACGGCGTCAAACAAACGCTCGCCGATCAAATAACGACGTCGTAACACCGCACGAGCGAAATAATCCATCCACCAGCCGACGTCGATAATCCGATTCGCGCAAACGCGCGGGTCGCGGGTAGGTGTCTCGCGCGACTGGCTCGCGATTTGTCGGGGAAGCCATAGAGCAATAAAGCGCAGTTTACGTCGTAATGTCGAGCGAGCGAGTCGAGTGGAGAGCGATCGTTAATCCGGGAGGGGCAGGGAGTAGTAACGACATTCGACGCGGCGATTAAAAAGGATTTCTCGTTGAAACTTGTTAAGGATTTGCCTTGGCTTGGTAATTAATCGGAATGGCTGGTTCCCGCCGCGACGGCAGCAGCCTCTCTCCCTTTGAATCGATTACCAGGTGGATACACGCGCGCGATAATAAAATTGAACGAACGACGTTTTTACCTCGCCGTTTGGAGATAATTGGAACGACGGAGAGAGAGAGAGAGAGAGAGAGAGAGAGGACGTCGCTTTGACAGCGTTGGGCAATTTCTGCGGTGGAGTAACAGATTAACACGTTGTCGGGACAACGACAACAACAAGAAAAAGAAAGAAAGAAAGAAAGAAAAAAAAAAGAAAACGCGGATGCAACGAAGCGAAAGAATTAGTCGGCGACAGGGCGGCGGTAGAAGAAACGCGGCGTAAATAGACTTCCATTATCGAAGATGGCTAGGCACTTCTATTATACGTATATACGCGGCATTTATTTATTTATGCGAACAATAACGAGCACTCAAGTAAGCTCGTACCACGCCGTGGAAAACTCTGTTTTCGTTACGTTTTCACCATGTTTGGCACCGACGATGGTCTTAGACGTCTATGGGACGAAGCGCGGAGCGTCTCTATCGTAAAAAGCGTTTCGCACGGTTGAATGAAGCCTGGCGAAGAGGCGAGAGAGGAAAAGAGAGAGAGAGAGAGAGAGCTCGAAAGAGGCTGGCGAAAGGATGGATGGTAAACGAGGGTTAAGCAGAGTGGGGAAAGAGAGGGAAAGAGAACGTTTTCGTTACGTTACACGATTGCCCTTACAGCTCGTCACGGGCGCACGGATTTAACTTTCAAATAGCCTCAGTCATCGCGAGTTTAATTTCACGATTATTTTATTCCCGGTGAAAAAGAGTTAAGTAGGTCGAGGGTGCTCTTAATCAGCGCACCTTTTAAAGAAGGTAATACCGCGCACAATTTTGCTTAGCAGCCGCTGCTATTAATTTCTTGTTCCTTCCGGCGACTTGCGTCGCCGCTCGTTGGCAAAGTGCGGAGGAGGCGAGGGAAAAGAAGCTAGACGATAAAGGAAGACGGGTGGGAAGGGATAGTAGCGTGGATACCAGATGCGCGTTTCGCAGATTTAAACGAAATCTCGAGCATCGTGCCGCCGCCGCCGCCGCCGCCGGCACTCATGAGACGCGCTCGCGTATCCGACAACGCGATTTAATTCGATACGGATTTTAGCCTTCGTTATTTCGCCAACTTTCGTTAGCATTGCTAATTAGGCTGCGCTCGCGCGCAGTTCGCAAATCCGGCCAACTTCGCCGGCGAAATTTCTCGTTTCATGCTCAGCATGGTAATAAGAATGGTCATTATTATACTGTTTACAATCTAAGGGCCAGGCTGAGATCGGCAGCGGCGGGACGCGCGGGGCGACACGTTCGTCCTATCTCCGTCCCCGTTCAAGATCTCTAACCAACCGGGAATTTTGCCTGGGAAATTTCTTGAGGACTCGACTTCTCCGGCCGTTATCCTCCCCCTTCCCCCTCGAATGCCGAAAATTGTTCTCAGAAAATTCGAGGAGCGCCGGGCAAGCGACGCGACAATTCCCGCGATTTCGATGCAGCTCCGCTCCAATTTTCGCGTGCTTTCCATTGTCTACCCTTTGTTTCCGTGGCTGAAGCACGACGCAACAGAGGATCCGAGGCGAGGAGTGGGCGAGGAGAAAAGAGAGGAAAGAGCCAGGAGGAGAAGACGGGCCATGAATAATACTTGTTTTCGGAGTACGATCACGATGGAATCGCGAACGCGCTGTCCGGGGGTGGAGGTCTCGCCGGGAACGCGAGTAAAAATTCAACGAGACGCGCGACGGTGTCTGGCGACGTAATCAGTCAGGCAACGGGCATTAAAAGAAAAATAATTATATAGCAACTCGCCGACTTTCGCAACATTACGGCGTGGTTTTCTCTTTTTGCGTTCGTTTCACTTCTTTTTCTACTCACTTGCTTGGACAATTAAAAAAAGCGATCCTGACGGCTCGACGAGGCGAACGATTTTCGCGGAAGAAAGAAGAATGGATGAGCAGGTCGCAATCGTCTCGATTCGAAACAGAAGGACGATAAGCCGTGCTGCACGTACTGTTGCACGGTATTGCATCACCACCGTGATATCAATACCACGTTTCTAGGTCACGAGACTGAAGTACGACGTCGTTGAATATTTAATTGATCCTCGTGGTCGTGTGCCTCTCTCGTGTTCGGCGATAACTCGGTTTTCTCAATGGCCGACTAACAAACGCGCGATACACCCACACCGGGGAGAGCATGCTAAAATCTCGGCCCCGGCTACGATGAATATTTACAAATATTTAACGTATCACGTAGCTTCCAGGAGATGCTTGCCGCCGTTTATGAATAAATCATGAGCGAGACATCGAGAATCGAAAGGTTACCCAGAAAACGACCACGACGGCCGCTCGAACAGGTCGGGGAAGCGCAAAGGAACGAAACGACCGGCGATGAAATGTATTCCGCGTGTCTTTATGCAGCGCGATCTCTCCTCGAGATCCGCAAAATCGTACGCGCCCACGCGCGCCTGTCGCGTCTCCGGGCGTTTCGTTCGCGACGAGAAAGGGAAAATTGCTCGATTAATCCATGGAAATAATGGTCTCATTGACTTGGACGAACGCAATCACCGAATCGAACGAACGAGCAGAAGATGACGAGCAGACGGAAGAAACCGGGCGTGAAACGTTTCCAATTCCCAGATAAAAGCGTCGTACAGTGACGCTTTAACGAGATCTTGTTACGCGACTCGGGTGACAACCGCGTTCAAACAAATTGTCCAACACCTCTGTCAGACCGGACACCTCTTGCGTGTTACGCGAACTCCGTCTTTTCTCCGCTTTTGCTTTTAATTAGATCGAGTGGAGCTGGACGAAGGAAGGTTGAAAGAATCGCGACGACGATGCACGTGTTCTAGAAACGCGCCACGACGATGATCGTGCGTCTCCAAGAATAACGCGACTCACCGTTTACAGCCTAACCTAGGCGTGCCTTTACGCCTTATTTATGCGATCCTCGCTGTGTAAACCAAAATTAGAATAATTGAAGAAGAATTTTATTGTTTGATTAATTTTAACCGTGAATTACTTTACTCGTATTTGTAAGCACACAAGAAATGAAATAACAGCAAAAATTTTAGACAAGCATCTTGAAAATATTCTTCGTATTGCTGCTACTTGTATCACGCCAAATATTGATCAACTGGTATTTATAAAACAAGCTCAGTGCTCTCATTAGAAATTTTTTGAATTAAAATTATATTTTTTAATCACATGTTTTAAATTAATGTAAATATATTATAAATAAAAGTTGTTTTAATATTCTCATAAATAATATGGGTTACACTGAACTGTTAACAAAATATGTAAACTATCCTCGACAAATTTTTGTTGGTCAATGAGGTCGAGAAGATCTAAGAGATTGGACGTTGATAGTCTAGAGCGTACGAGTCTGTCTGACAGCACGTCGACTATTTCTACTGTTGGCTCGAACCGTCGTTGTTTCTACTTGCGCCTAATTCGGCCTGCCGCATACTAACGCTCGCAAGTATCTGAACAATTTACCCGATTCGCAATACTTCAACGTAATTAAATGAATAAATTGACGACGAGATAACAATAAGCAAGATTTATTAACATTTCACGGGGGAAATATCGGGGAATTCAAAATTTAAACGACTTATTAAAAGATAGGAAAATGATATAATTTCTTTATTAGATTGTAGCCAAACGAAATGTCACGCTATATTTAATCTTTTAAAAATCAGAAATTTAGTCGCATTTTCACAGGTTCAATGAAATATGAATCGATACGTCGCAGATTATACCACTCGTTCAAGTATGCATCACTTTTTTCCCAATTTTAAATCCTATTCAAGCTGTCTTTTATAATTTAGGAGTGACAAACGTGAAAGTGACGAGCCTATTGAGTTTCAAAACTCAATCGAACCACTTCGTCGTATTCTTCGGCGAATGCAAAGAATTAAATCGTTGTAATTTATCCACTTATTCTGTCGGTCAAGGAAAGTAGTACATGTCCGACGACACACTTTTGGACGACAGGTAGTCGCGTCTGAAGTGACGTAAAAAATAATATTAGCTCGAAGATAATTTCGAAACAAAAAATGAGAAAGAGCTTCACGATCCCGAGACCGAGGCGTCGTAAAGCTCTTCCGGTATTTGCGGATTCTGTCAGAAGGCACGTTGGCGCGGAGTTCGCGTGTCCCCGCGCTGCGACGTGAAAAGAACGCAGAGAGAACGTTTTTATTCGGCACGACCGGTCTCCGAAGATTAATGGGTTCCTGTTTCCGCCGCGGTATTCGTCCATGATTTCGCGCGCTTGCCAGGGAAAATTGTTTAATGATTGATAATCTATCCTCGATACTTCGAATTAAGCTCCCCGCGGGATCGTTGGCCGCCGACTTCTCACGCGCCCCGGTATCGGCGCGCGTAGAACGCGCGAGCAAAAAGCGAAAGGAAAACAGCGAGCCGGCGAAAGGGAAGTGGAGTAAGTGGGAAATGAGAGACAGAAAAAAGAGGGGAGGGGAGGGTGGGGAGAAAGCGAGAAAGAAGGGGCGAGAAGGAGGAGAAAAACGGAAAGTGGCGAGGCGAAATGAGATTTGCCGTGTCGTTCATAAATCACACTGAGCGGGACTTAACTGCTTTATAACCGTCCGCTGGAACAGGGCAATGTTATCGATGAAAGTTTCGACTTTGCGCGCCCTCCTGTGAAATAAATCGAACCGGCGTCCGAGTTAGCCGAACTAGCTGCGTGCGTAACTAAAACCTTACGATGCGCATCGTCGTCAGTCGTATCGAAGCTTCCTCTTCCAATTACTTTCTTTTCAACTGAACCTAAATCACGTGCACAAATAATAGGCAGTTTTTACTTTATTCACTTTGGCACTTTTTTTTTTTAGGCATTTCTCGCAGTTACACCGCGGTTTTTTTAAATACCCACTAGAACGATTGAGATTAACTATTTCACGAAAGGTGTCCGCGTGTCTACTATTTCTTTTCGACATCGTCGTAGACCTTGTTCGCCCGTTTGTCGCGATCCTACGAAGCTGGCTTTTTCCGCGGCAAGACAAAAAAAAAAAAAAAAAAGAAAAAAAGAAAGGGGAAGAAAAAGCTAACCAATTTCGTCTCAGCGACCGGCTATCCGAAAGCGCATGCGGTTCAATATTTATTCGTAAATAAAAGGGACGCGGGGCGAAGTACAGAGAAACAAGTTACTCGCCCGCAAAGCTCGACGTGGACACGATCGTCGCGAAGAAATTCGCAAGCTCTTTGTTTCTGTTAGCCCCGACAGGCAACTGAGAGGGCAACTTGATACACGGGCCAACGAGGGACATACAAAAGTCACCTTTCCTCCATGCCATGTATATCGTGTTCCTACCTCCACTTCCCTATTCTATCTCTCTTCCTCTCGCCCCCTGCGAACTTCGAAAAGTTTCGACCGTGGAATTTGTAAATATTTCAGAGCGAGCTCTGGGCGCTGTCCTTTGAGACATGGCCAAGATACGAGACCAGATAGATAGGGAGGGAAGAGTCGCGTGCGAAATAGGAAACAATAAGGGAAGAGCTATTCGACCGGGGCGAGTCGTGCTTCTCGCAGTCATCGCACGTACTTCATGAGACTTTGAAGCGAAATAATTGTTTCCGTTGCAGGCGTGCCGGCATTTTCTAATTTTCGGCTAGCTATCGACTGGTCGAAATCAGTCCGCACGATGTTCCGTTACGGTTTGTTCGCCAGTAGACGAACGGGGGGGGGTTGCGGGGGGAAGAGAGGAGGGAGACCGCGATCGGAAGAAATTCCAAGGCGGAAAATGGTCGCGCCCAAAGAGAGGGGAGTTCGCGACTACGTACAAACGGCACAACAGTCTTTCTGTATCGTGTACCCATAGAAACCGATGGGACGTGAGCTCATCGCGGCTTTTCCGGAATAAACCCGGTATATAGATTCTTTTGAGAAATCCGTCGCGTCCTCCTTTTCAGGCTTTGTCTTCTACCGCGATCCTCAGCCTCCCCTCAGTCTGTCTAAGGAACATGTTTCCTTCCGCCAGAGATACGTCTCTAATGCATTTTTATTTTCGTTGCCGATCTGAACGTATATTTCTGTGTGTGTGTGTGTGTGTGTGTGTGTGTGTGTGTTTCGACGTTTCCTTGTTGCGAGAAACGCCGGATGCATAGCGATTCCGCTCCGACGATCCTCGAGCTACACTTGACCGCACGTATTTTATCGTATCAGTTTCGTATCTTCTCCTCAGCTAGATTGTACGTATAAGCTACAACCGTCCAATTCGGATACCTTCCGATATTCTAACTCGGCGTATCCGAATTTAGATGTAGCAGCGCTTCGATAACTAGTCATGCATGTGGGACCTTATCAGATCCGCCATCGAGAAAGGTATATACTTTCCGAGGGAAATATATTTTCTATTATTCTTTGACGACGGGGCAAGGTTCACTCCAAAAGTGAAGTATCTGTTTAGTGACTCGCATTTCCAGCGAGAAAGGTTTGGAAAATAATGTTTCCTTTTTTCTTTTTTCTTTTTTTGCAACGTAAAGATCGAAATTCCAATTTATCCGTAATTTGTGCTTGAACATATAGTTTTCATAAACTTGGAAAAACCATCAGAAAGTGATAAAAAAAAATATGATTTTTTGAATATATAGCTTGAGCAAATGGTTTTTTCTAATCTCATCAATTTACACAAAAACTGTATCTTCAGTAATTTTCGCTCTATATTTCACGAAACATCCCCCTAACTTTGAGGGTAGTTCACCCCTTCAACATCGACGATTGCCGATGAAAAAGAAAAGAAAAGTACGTGTCAAATATTTTTTCGAAGGCTACATTTATGCCAAATTTCATCAAATTCAGCACGTTCGCGCGATTAGGGGGAGAAATTACAACGAAAGAAGAAAGGAAAGCGAAAGAAGGAAGGGATTCTGGACGCGATTCTTCTGCGGGTATTCCGGCGACTATAGGAAGCCGTATTATCCCCCCTACCGTACGACGTAAATGTTCCGTGCAAAAGTCCCGCTTCGTGAAAACTAATTGCAAGAGAACCAGCGGGGACAGCGACGAAGCAATCCGATTCATCTACTCCGAGAGAGAGAGAGAGAGAGAGAGAGAGAGTCTAGCGGAGGAAAAGAAGTCGAATTCCTCGGCGTTTTGTCCACGGGTAATGCCTTCGACAGCCGGACACACGATCGTTCACCCGGGATCGTTGCTCCGCGGAATTACACCGTCCGAAAATTTCGATTGCTCTTCTTCTTCCGGGGAATTACAAGCGGGAATCGGTTCGGAGCTTATCGAGACGAAAAATTTCAACGATCCATTAAACCCGTCACGGTGGCCAAATAATTTATCTCTCTTCGCGCGGAAGCGAGGACGACAGTTTCTGGGCCACGCGCTCGTTGGCCACGGGTTTTCGAGGATTCGACCGTAACAAACGATTAATACAACAAACCGCGAGAGAGATTGGAAAATACCGTTGTGCTGAAGGGTGGCTAGGCGACGAAAGTTGAAGAACAGCGAGAACAACGGGAACCCGCAATGTGTCTCTCTCTGGTCGTCTCCGGAGTTTTCTGCATCGCTGCACGAGTCGCGATTTCGTTCGACGATCGTTCACCGGGCTTCCTACGTCGCTGGTGACCCGTGCCAGCCACTCCTTCTATGCATTTCTTGCATCGATCCCTCAGGGATGCCTGTTTTCGGCTCGAACGAGCGAGCCTCTCTCCCGGCCAAACTCATACGCGGCGACGTCTCTCCTCCTACCTCGCGTCGCCTTCTCTGTCGCGCGTTCTCTTCCAACGTCTGCCAGTTATCGGAGTATAAAAATTTTATATCTCCGTGCATCTTCGAGATCTCGTCCTTTCGTTTCTTCGAACGCTCCTCCAAACGGCGGCGGTTCGATGAATTTACAACGACGCATTTTCGTGGGTCTCGATAATTCTTTTACCAGCGAAAATTGATTTTACGCGCGTTAAATATATATCGATGCAAACAAACTGCATTAAATGATGATAGAATGGAGGGCATGAAATTTCGATGATCCATTAAACCGTCGCCGATATTCGATAATTCATATTGAGATAGGTTATTTAATAATTTAAAAAAGGATAGGTAATAATGATGACTCTTGAAATATTTCTCTCTGCCCTCTCGATAATTCACGCGCTGGCTCTTCAACTTTATTTATTTGTATCCGAAACTTCTCGAAGGTGCGTCAATATTCGCAGTTGTACAGAGCAAATACGCGTGATGATGGAATTTCGTGCAAGACACGTGATGTACACGTAGACGGCTTCTGGCAAGTATTTGTATACTTTCGCGGAACAACTTACGCTATATATTGTATATATACATATATATATATGTATGTATGTATGTACGTATGCACGTGTGTACGTATATTAAGCATCCATCAGTAACTTGCGATTGCAGATAGATAGTTGCAATGCGCCCGTACCATCATCTTCATAGGTAGTTTCCTATCCGCGATGGCACGTCGAGAATCTTCCGAACTTTGAGATTGTGCAGAATGTGCGCACGCACGTGCTTATGCATGTATGCAAATCGCGGCTAAGGCCTGCGGCTTAATTAAGAGACAGCGTAACGCGCGCTACCTGCGAATCAGTTATCAATCGCGGCTGATCTTCGACGTGAATTCAGCTTCTGTGAAGTCACGGGTAGATAGGACTGTATGTAGAACTGTATCAGACCGACGACAAGATCTGTCGGGTGTGTCTAATTAGTTGCCTCGTAATCTCCGGGAATTGCGCTTCATTTCGAAAATGTATTACTCCGTTGAGCGAAAGTCAAAATCTGAAGTGAAAACGTACAGAAAGAGATCCTCTTATATTCAACTTATATTATAGACAGAATAAGTTGGGTAAAATGTCTTGCGTGTGTGTGTATGTGTGTGTGTGCGCGCGCAAACGAAAGAACAATGTCCACTGCTTGTGTTCGATTTTTATTCTCTTTATACTTTTCTAGAACAGACAGTTCCAACAACGAATATTTCGATACCCTCATCGGCAAACCTTTAGCTTTAAGGCTTTTTTTAAGGCTTCTTTTCTTTCCCTTTTCGATTGAAAACGACGCCAGACGACCAATTGTTAACGAAATCGTGCGTTTCTCTTTTCAAGCACGACTTTGAACAGTTGGTTGTTAGATTACGCAATGAATTTTCGGTTTAGAATGATGTTAATTACATCTCGAGTTACGCACGTTTGTCTACTAAAAAGAAAAAGAAAAAGGAAATTACTCTTTGACTAATTTATAATATATTTAACGCAATTTGATTCTAGTCTAGGAATAATTGTCAAACAACGCGTAAAATTCAATTCGAGATTAAAGAACGCACACCTGCGCGGAGTCAAGTTTACATTTTATTTCGTCAAAGGCAACGACGCACTCTTTCACGCTCTCAACATTTATCTCCCTCGTACACAGAAAGCTATAACTCCTACAATTTCTAGCCAGGAAGCTAGAAGTGGAAAAAATTGTGCGTGGAATCTATATGAAAAAGCTGTACGAGCATCGCGTTATATGGGATCGTTTGCTCGAATTGAAGTGTTACATGTCCCAATACGAGGACAGAATCTCAGTTGGCGTAATATCGGTGGCATACGTTCCACGCAAGCAAGAATAGAGAGAGAGAGAGAGAGAGAGAGAGAGAGAGAGAGAGAAAGAGAGAAACGGAAAAGAAAACGAACATAAAGTTCCTGACACAATTGCGAGAGATGGACGACTATGAAGAAAATGCCTTGAATCCATCGGTTCACCTCTGTTTATTTCTGGACGCAGAGGTTTATTATACACGAAGAATAGCACGGAAGGTCTCCAATTGGCAGTACATCGTCGCGTTAGCGAGAGGGGACGCTCTATTTTGTCGAACGAAATGGAAACACCGTGTTCAAGTACACCCTTCACGCACGTTCACAATATGGTGGTTTCACCCTTGCGTAGCCCCGGTGATAGTCGGTATCGCGGGTGTGCGAGCTATATAGATCAAAAGGGTCTGTAAGTCGGTAAGAAAGGCACGGACCCCTCCTCTCTCTCTCTCTCTTTCTCTCTCTGGTTGGCTGCCGGATCGAGGCAGCACGTTTGTGCGCCGCTAATTAAATATATATCTCTATAAGCCGACTGCACGGTTTTATCCCGGTGATATTTTTCCCGGCCTAACGATAATACCTTCCGCATTCCCATTTGTTACCGCCGAAGGGAACAATTAACTCGCTGTCCGGCGTCGATTAATTTATCACTCCTCGCTTTGGCATTTAAATGCGGCCATTTTTCGTCCTTTCCACCGCGAGCAATTACCCCTTTTGACAGTTCACTAGTCCGCCCTCCCCCCCTCCCCCTCCCCCGCCATCCACCGAGCTGGAAGCGGGCGTTCGGGTTCGCGCGTCATCGCGCGCCGACTTTGAAGCGTTGTGTATACTGTTTATGGAAAACACGGCCCGCTTTGTCAAAGGATCAAATATTTCGTTCAAATAGCAGAAAAAAGAAAAGAGAGAGAGAGAGAGAGAGAGAGAGAGAGAGAAAACGAAACGCGACTCGATGACCGCGGATTATTCAGGAAAGAAGAAAAGGGAGGATATCTGGGTGATTAAAAGCGTCCACCGGGGGAATGTTTAGGTGAAGAGGAGAGGCTGATTTCTATGGTAACGTTCTCGTGTCGAGCGCTCGGTCGAGAAACGGGAAACAACACGAGCGAATTGTTGCGTAAATCTGTACAGAGCGATTCCGCGGTGTTTCGTTGACGATGCGTCATTCGCCACGGTATTTTCCCTTCTCCCGCCGCTTCCTTCACCCGTCCATCCGCGGTGATCGGCACGGGCAGAAAAATATTGACGTACAGTGGACGCAATCTTGCAGCAAGAGTTGGCGGATCGCCGTAGCTGAAAGATAGCGCGCGGGGGTTTCGAGCACACCGCCGAGCGCGCGGCAAGCTTTATTGATCTTTCAAAGTCTGGAGAGTAACGGCTAATCCGACCGAGGCCAATGTCCCCCGCCAATTAAAAGATAAAATCCGGGCAACGCGAGCGCCAAGAACGAGAGAGGATACAGTCGGTCGATTAATTGGCAGCTGTCGATTTCGACTGTCGATTTTCCAAGCGGGGCGGCGATTTATTTTAATTTTCCCCTCGGCAGCGATAGTGACTCTCGCCGGGGTCTAGAGAGAAACAACCACTCGATCGTCTCGTATTCTTTTTTTCTTCTCCCCCCATCCTCCCGCTATCTTTCGCTTTTTCTCCGTTTTTCTCTTTATCACTCCTCTCTTCCCCCTCCACTCCTCTCACCGTGCATCACCACACACCTCCTCCTCCAGCCCCATCGTTCTTTTTCATCGTACGTTCATTCGTATTCAAATTTATTCGAACACATAATACACACGCGTGCGGTATGCTTGACAGGAATGCATTCGCGTGCGCAACGAGTAAAAAGAGCTGGCAGTTCGTGGAGCGTGACATTCGCTCTTCTTCTCTTTTCACTCCGCCCATCTTTTTTTTTTTCCTTTTCTTTCTCTTTTTTCTCCCCTTCACTCCCCTCATCGGTGCATTATTCGACGCATTGCGGCTGTCTGTCTGTATATCCCTTCTTCCGTCTTTTCCTTCCTTTCTTTCCAAAATGAAACCGCGACCGTCGTCGTTCCTCGATTTATGATTTCCTTCTAATTTTCGCGAGACGTTCTCACGGTCTAATTAACCACGGTGTGTTTGACGGAGGGGGGTTGAAGTCTCAGCCGAAATCACTCAACTGTCAGACGAGAAACCGGCGACGATTCGAGCCGTGGAACACGCTCGATTTGGCGCGCGGCAACGAGCGTTTAGCGACGCATTTCGCCATCGAAATCTCTCCGTTACCGAGGCGAATCGCCGGTCGCTGAATCGCAACCAGTCATCACACAGGCTACGTCCCCGTGCAAACTGCGACGATTACCAAACGGTAGAGAGTCGTATCTCTGTCAACAATGATCCACGCCGCTCGATTCGAACGTAAGCAGCGCCTTTCGGCTTCGGGACTTGCCTGATTGCCCAGGCGAAACTACACGGAACTATGGTTCGTTGAGCGGTTCGGCTGTGTCGAAGCGAAATAACACACGGGGAACAGATAAAATCAAGAAATCCGGCCGAATTTATCGCCGGCTACCTCCCTCAGTATCGAACCAGATGCTAGATTGTAAATTCGGAACGAAGTTTGTAGAACAGTTGGTCATACGTTGGCCCGAATAATTTCGTAGAACATTGGATTCAGATCGCGAAAGTAAATCTGACGTGGGAACTTCGGATTTACGGTGTTACTCGTTTGCTCGGTGGAATTAATCGGTTAAAACTTTGGCTATCTCTCATCTTTTTAGTAATATCGGCAAGTGAGCAAATTTGTATGAAAATTACCAACTACGTACCTCGATAAGGAAATCGGTTATTTACGCACATTTAAATGTATGTAAATACATATATATACATATAAATATGCGTATGTATTTTTCTCGTCTTTTTAGTAAAATCGAAAATTGAACAAATTTGTACGTCGATGTGAAATTTTGTCATTTAGAAAAATCGTCCAAGACACGAGCATCTCATTTTCATAATTTCATAATTTGCACCGTCGTCGTATCCTTCTGTATTTTTCAATTTAAATCGATTAACGTTCAAAGGAACAAGAAATAGATTGTAATATACTCGAGTCTCTAAAAATAGACTATTACAGATATACACAAAATTACAAATTGGTCATCTCATTGTCCATTTTGGTAGTTCTGGTGTTAATCAACGAGACATCTGAATGGTTTAGACACCGTACAACTAAAAACGTGAAATGCGAAATGTGAAGCGTCTCGTTTGAATTCGACGAGCCAGTATTGCCGTATAAATATCCTAAATGGATCGTTAAGGACGCTGTAGCGCCGATCGATAGATCACCGAACAACCGCAGAGCCCGGCAAACTACCCCGTTCAGACACGATCCGCCGGTAATCCCTCGTACGGCGAGACACATGTCGAGACCTCTCCTTTTTCGCAATCTATCGCGAGTAAACTAACCAGCTTGGAAAGCAGCAGCGGCTGTCTGCCGGCTAGAGGAGAGTCCCGCAGGGGCTGGCATTGGCTAAAGGGTGGAAAAGAGAATTCCGGATTGTCGTGTGCTCGCATCGAACCCCCGTTTAGACCAACTACGAGGCCGATACGACTGCTCGTGTAATGCGAGCAAACAATGCACACCCTTCGAGGATCGTGACTCTCCGCGTGACTAGCCTGGTCAAACAGTCTAGTCGCCATCGTGAAGGAAGAGAGAAAGAAAGAGAAAGGTGATCAAGCTACGCTACGTCAGAAATTTGAGAAATCAGTCTCCGCGTTAAGAATCGTAGACATTCATCTCCGGGAGCGATTATTATGCCGTGACACGGCTGACCCCCGACATCCTAGTTTCATTATCGAGCGTTGGTCTCGTTATCACGGTTGAAATTAGTATTAGAACCGGATCGTTCTCGAATATACTTATTCTTGTCTTCCGACCTAGAGCTTCCATACTTCCCAGGTCCGACGTTCTCGAATATCGACGCAACATCGAGAGCGTGAAAGACTCGAGAGACAGAGAGAGAGAGAGAGAGAGAGAGAGAGAGAGAGTATGACTACTAGTTCACGAACTAGTAGTCGAGAGGCCATTCAACTGCACGCCCTCCTCCCCCAGACTCTGTTATCTCGCGTCTCGCCATCCGCTCAAGCAGCGATTCCCGAATATTTGTAAAAGTAGAGGTAAAATGTCGGAGAGATCGAGGGAACGGATCAGGTTCGGATGGAATTCACTGTCCCCTTGGCTGGACGCAGGTACACAGAGAGAGGTATCTGGTGACGCTCGACTGACCACTGGCCTACCATTATCACACGCTGATAAGTACGGACTTTTCAGTCGGAACGAGAGAACGAGACGCCGCGATCCAGCTCTTCTCTCCTCTCGTCTGGCCTCTCGTCTGGCCTCTCTTTTCGCGCCATTTCCCTCTCGACGATGAATCTTTCAACGGACGCGCATACTTTCGGATCGACCCTCGTCCACGTCGCGCTCACCACCACCACGAGCCGCCGACGCTATCATCGTCCGGCTCGTCCGTTGGCCTTCGGTTTCGCTCGGCGGTCGTGAAAACTGCCACTCGGCGGGGATGGTTAACGACCTCGGCGCGCGAGAAATTGTTTCGCTGCCAATACGCCCTGCCAGTTGGCTAGTGCTGCAACGTCATTCACCTATGAATACGTACGCGTCGACGGGAGAGAGAGATAATTCGCCCCGTGGTCGACGACGTGAGTTTCGTCGCTGTCGCCACCGTGAAATCGTCCGTGAACGGCTGGCAATTTAACTCGTCGAGTTAAGGTTAAACGTCGTCGAAACGGCGATTGATAAATACGTTTTAACGCTCCTCTGTACTCCGTAAATCCCATCGAGACGTCCGTCCCCGATTCCCGGCAATATTTTGCAGCAGAGATGCGCCGCGCCGCTCCGCGAGTTATTAATTTTTCGCGGCGCAGAAGAGACCGGGACGAAGTCGAAGTTCGCTTGTTCATCGACGGCTATTCGCATTCAAACGGTTTACGGGAACTCGTTGAATATACTTCCACTCTCTCCGCCGTCTCGCCGCCCCTCGGTTCTCGCTTCTGGATCCGGTTAATTCATTCGAGTTTCCCGACGCCGCGGAACATAAAGCGGCGTATCGTCGATTTTCCTCCGCGATCGACAATACGTCTATTACCGGCTCTCCGGCTGTAACGCAATATGAATTGGATTCTCGAGCGGGGCAATTCTTTTCCGATATAAGCGCCGGTACCGGGGATGCGATTTGTAAGCCTCGGACGTGCGGAAAAGCCAGTTCTGACCGCGTACAAACTACTTTATAACCCCGAGGAGCCCCGGGAAATCGATGTGTAATATATACGGAGTAATTTTTCTTTCTTTCTTCTTTTTTTCGAGTGTTTGGCGAGTTGGAAGCTTCGCTTGAAAATTACGATCCATCGTTGTGATAAAGATGTATAATGCGAAGCGACGTGGGCCCACGGTCGCTAAAACCGTAAACAAAACGACGACAGATCAATTTCGATTTCGTTTCGATTCAACACTTTTTTTTCTTTTTTTTTTTTCCTTTTTTGTCCGACATGTATTTTTCCTCCTGCGCGGAAAATTCGCAAGAGGAAAATCCAGCGAATGTGAAATTGGAGATGATACCGGCGCGCGGTGCGCTCGTTGTTCCCTTTGTACCTTCGTATTTTTACCGTAACCTTTTAACGAAGCTTTGAATCGCCCCGTGTTCGCATGACATTTTTCGCTTCGCTATACCCCGCAAAATACGCGCGCCGAGCTATTAACAATTTAGCCGTCAAACTCTAGAGCAATCTATTCTAGTTCGAGAGACTGTTATGTCTCTTGAGAAAAAAAGAAAAAAAAAGAAAGAAAGAAAGAAAGAATTATTCTTCGGAACAGATCGTAGAGTCAACAACGCAACGTAGAGACTTGGCGATAGGATCAGCGCTCGACATTGATCCGAACTCGATGGCGTTTGCTAATGCCACTGCTGGCTGCTAATTCTTAACTCGTTTCAAGCGGTTTTCGCAATTAACGCGTAACTACGTTATAGGGCTGAACGGACAAGCTGGCCACCTTTTGACGCCTCTCCACCGGCGAAAACTCGTTTGCCGACCGCACGACACGCCGTTAATTGGGCCTCGAAAACGCCTGCAGCCGCCGGCCGTGTCAGCGACGAGAGGCGGCCATGGTGCCGCGCGCACATTCTGCGGCCGTCTTTTGCATAAACAATGATCACAGCCTGGGGAAATCTTCGTCGTCGTTAATAAACGAACAAGCAATAAACTTGCAGCCAAGATGGACTTGCCATTCCACATTTTCGACGTTTGTTGAAAATTTTCTCCGAACGACGCGCGTGTCATACACCGTGCGTGCGTGCGTGCGTGCGTGCGTGCGTATGTGTGTGTACGTACGTACGTACGTACGTGGCGCGTACGTCCATTGCTCGATGATCGTTGTTATTAAAAGCTCTGCGTTTCTAACGGGGTTCAAAGGGTCGTGGAATCCGGAGAATGGAAATTGTAATCGGCCAGATCCATCTCGGCGTTTAATAACTACCCTTGTACAAGAACGCGGGATGCTCACAGTCTCCGTATTACTACTGTTCCGCAGCTTTACGATTTTGTAGGGAAACGTTCGTCAGTAGAATCGGTCGATACTCCGGCTGCTGGCATGCAACGCCGGACAGGGACAAGTATCAGAGGTGACATTACCAAACGAACGACGTGATTTTGCGAGAGCTGCCTCGACGAGACAGATACGATTAGATGGTATTAAGTGGAATGCGATTATATTTTATCATCACTTGTGCAATTTTGTGTTTTTACGAACAACCGAATAATCGCTATCGAAGATTGTATGATATTATGTTTAAATACATAATATATAGATTATATTTAAGTACATCGTATAACACGTATTTAAATACGTAGTTTATATTATGTATATCATGTTTAAATACATAATGTATAATTAATTTATAATTGTTACAAATATTAAATACATTATATTTAATAACATCATATAATTTAACATTGTATTTAAATATGTAGTTCATGTCATATGTATTATTTTTGTATACTTATATTACACGTATTATATTTAATATATTCACGGTCTGTCGAGGTACTTCAGAATAAACGGTTGTGAATAATAAGTTGATCGTTTTATCTTTACCAACCAAGTGCCAATTTTTCATCTCCCTTTATCCACATCTATAACGTATGAACGTCTGTGACATTCTACCGACGTATCTATTAAACGCACTTTTAAAATGGCAGAAGCGATTCTCTATTGACAAAATATGCAGGTTCCGAGGAGAACTTCTCGAGTTCCTTAATTCCCCTGTACGACCTAGGCACGTGAACTGTGACACACGATCTCATCCCTGCTATCAGCGACATTAATTTTTCACTTTCCTTTCTCCGTCCACTCTGCGTAAGTATCGACGCAGTGAGTACAGTCGTATAGTGCTCCAACCGTCAATTTAAGCGACTTTTATAAACTCAACGCGACTAACCAACTTCCTTCCCCCCTCGCTGAAAACTTTTATCGCTGTAGCCGAGGAAAAATCACCGAGTGATTCCGCGAGTCGTGTCCTCGAATAAGAACATCTCTTTCACCGTGTCAATACCGTAAACCTCTTTTTACGACGTTGTCGAAGCGTCGGTGGTCGACCGTACCGAGGAGAATTAACACGAAACGAGGATGCATTTCGCGCGCCTTTAAAACACGCGTCTCGAGTGAAAAGATCCCGGCAGCTAGCTCGTTCGTTCCGTTCTCTCCAAGAGAGAAGAGTGGCTGGCTTCCGGTAATACGGCGATCGTATTCGTTTGGCCGAGACTAGATCCGAGATACCGCGGGAAAAAAACGTACTAGAGAGGAACATAGCTCTTTCTCTTCGTCGTTCGTGGCTGTCGTAAAGACAGGCGCGAAAATCCCTCGCGGCTACCCTGAAGACCGTAAAGATATCCGGTGATTTCTGCACCTTCGCGGTTTCGCCAACATTTTTATTATTATTTTAATTTTTTTCTCTATTCAATCGTCTCGACGGAGCGCGACCAAAGTCTGGTCGTTGACCAAAGCTCCGAGATAACACCCAAAATCCTTGAGATAATATTCTGACAATACGACTCCATAATTTCTTGCAGTTTCACGCGCAGCTCAATATTTTCTTATCTAACACGGTTTAATCCTCGTCAGCGGGGAACGGATACGATCGATAACTCTGTCGCGCTGTTTTTAGAAATTCTAATCGAGTTAATCATTTAGAGCCCGCGAAGTGATGTGAGTGATGCCCCAAGAGGCGAGATCTTGAAATTGAATTCCATGTCCTTCGGAATTCACGGTGGTTTGACTCCTTAACGCTGAATTGAGAAAGACGGACGCGGCTATTTGAGAACGTGTGATCGATCGTCTTGAGAGTGTATGTATCACACTGAGATAAAATTACGAATTTCCCTAATTAAAAGTAGCTAAGCGCAGTCTTTTATTTACGACGTTACTACTAAGATAACAACTTTAAAATAAGCCGAATAAAAATAATTAAAATTTATTGAAATTACCCCTCCCCCCCCCTCCTTTGCCCGCGCAACGCATGTTTACCGTTTCATCCTCGGCTGAGTCTTGCAAAATTAAATAGACACTCCCGTCTAGTGGTACGTTCGTCAGTTAAACCCGCAGTTACCCGAGCGGTAAAAACAGACCGGCGAAAATTAGCCGACAAACATGTTAATTTTCACGTGGAAGAAGGTACGACGTCGAGGGTGGGCGATTTGACTCGCGAGAGCAGAGCAGCCCGTGTCGCTCGTGTGTCGTACACCCCCGCGAGAACGTGCAGGGATTACGCGCGCACGCTCGACTTTCCCGCCAGCTCGGAAAAACGTACGCGCGACGCGGCGAGCATTTAATTATAATATATACCGATCGAACTCGCGAACCGCGCTTGCATTTTGGATTCACTGAATGCCACGTTGAATTTTGATCTTATCCGTTTCTCTCTCTCTCTCTCTCTCTCTTTTTCTTTCCAGAGCCCTGTTGCCACCGATTAGAATTGCACAGGGGACAGCCGCGCCGGTGAACCAGACGTTTCCAGGCTCGCGAGCCGCCTCTTTGAGCGACGATTTATCGTCGGCAGCAAGCCCGGAGTCGCGCTTCACTTTTGCAGTAGGAAATAACGTTTCTGAGAAATCACCGACGGTCTCGAGGGCATCAAGGATGAAACTGCGAAGCGGAAACTTGTTTGCTCTCTCGGCCGCTTCAGAGGAATCGGAGTGGTTTCTGGCTGGAAAAATTGCAAATTCATGCAAAAAAAGAAAGAGAGAGAGAGGGAGTACACGCGCTGGTGTTGGACGAAAAGGAGGAGGATTTGTTGCGGTTTCGATTCCATTAGCGATGCTTGTTCCGCCGGTTGTTTCTCAGACGAAGGGAAGACGAGGGGAAGACACTTTTTCATCGCTTTCCGGCGGCGCTGTTTCCCGGATTATTACGTGAGAGTTAATTCGCTGTTGAGATTACGGTGCGCTCGAGTTGCAAACAGTTGGCTTGAGTAACTCGCGGCCTCCGTTTCCGAAACGTAACAAAGCGGACGCAATTGCGGTGCAAGCTTATGCTCCCGTTACAAAGCAGAGGATAGAAAACGCGCAATTAACTGTCCCCGCTGACTCTTGCAAGTGTACTGGGCTTTGGTTAAGGGAAGATCCAAGGTGTGGAAACTGCAGCGTCTAACGTCCGCCACCGCGTTTCTCTCCTCTGGTTACAAGTTTGATTGGACAGCCTGCATGGCGCACGGTCCTACAGAGATTCGAGGCCCGGGCTTCATTCACGGATCCAGAAGCTCTCAGTGCGTCGCGGTGTTGAAAACCGTGCCAATAAGGGTGTATCGTTCGAAAGTATATGTAAATATTAGCCCGAATTTGTCGCAATTTCAGACAGACAGAGGCAGACAACTCTGTAGAGTAGAAGAAAGACTTTTCGTCTACTATTTCTGTCCAAACTTATCGATAATCTTGTAGGTAGGTTCAGCTGATTAACTCTGAATTGAGTTTCATTCCATCGAACAAAGTTATGAACCGAATGGATTCGCTTCCCCGATGTTATCAACAGTTGCAGACGCTCTGTCTAGAACTGCCAAAGTGATAAAAATGATCGAGTTGTAATTTCTGTGAGAAATTTTTTAAACGTAAAACAGTGTTTTTTTGAGATTTAAATAATTTTTCGTAAAATGTATAAATAAGAGCTATCATTATAAAGGTTCTCTATTTGTTTAATTTCTTTTCACTTGAACGTCTTTGAAATTTTGTTTTAATCCTCTAATGATAATCCAGTTTTAATAATTCTAGCGTTGGAGATACTCAACGATCAATTTTTTTCCAATTAGGTTCTCCAAACGATCATGTATCACCTTTCTTTATTTCTCTTTTTATAATACTTTCACAACTCTATCGTACAAAATTACCCATCTATCACTAAATAAATAAATAAATAAATAATTAACTATTGCAGCAATATATAAGTATTTATATATATATATATATATATATATATATATATATATATACATCAGACTAAAATAGGTTATAGTGTTCGTATCTGTACCTAGATGTAACAAAACGAATATCCAACGACAAGGACGTGCATTTCGTTTCCCCGTTGCGAGACGAAACTGGGTTAATTGCGTCCATAAAAATGTCCCGACGGGATCTTATATTAAAGTCGTTTGGAGAATTGTTCGCGTGAACGCGTTGACAAAGGTTCAAGGTCGGAATAACATTCGCCCAAGACATGCCCCGGGTATATTTAATAATCCAGCCAGCGAAGATTTACGACGCTCGTGCTGGCTGGTCTGGCTGGGCTGGCAAGAGGCGACAGCGGCAAGACTACGCGTTCGTCGTGGAATGTTCCGTCGTTTGGATAAGCCGACCTGGTTCCTCCGTCGTGTAACATCGGCTGAGTCGCGTTTAATTACTCAAATCCAGCCGGTGTTTGGCCACCGGCTGAATTAGATCGTGACTTAAATGTTGAACACACTCGTCTATCTTTCCGCGCGATCCTACACGTACCTACATTCTCCTGATTTTCATTCTCTTTTCCGGGGAGACAGAGGGATGAAAGAACGGGCCGAGATGGACGCGTCACGTTCGTCTCGTGACGTACTTCTCTCATTTCGGGCGCCTCGGCCTGGCGACGTACGTTAAAACGTGCCAGCTACCCCTAATGGGTAAAATATGCTTCGAGGTTATCGGGCTTGGCACTGGGTCGAACGCCGTAAAAAACCAACCCCCTCTTTCATCCCTCCCCGGCTTGCCACGCGTTTCTGATTGGATTCGTGGACCGGTTATTAGCATTCTCGCCGGGGACGTCCAAGCGAGGCGTGTCGAGACGGGCAGCAAAAGTGAATTCCGCCAGCGGACGACGCTCCTCGTTCGTCGTTATCGAGACGAGAGTCGATATCAGAAGAAACATTTAGCGTAACCGACCCTCTCGAGACACAACGTAGCCGGAATAAAGAAACGACAGCGTTACGCAGCAAGGATCGTGCCCGGCACTCGTAACAGGCGGAGGTGGTGGGTCGCAGGAGGAGGAGGTGAGATGGCCGTCGGAGAGGCGAGAGTGTGGCGGCGTGTCACGTCTTCTCCAGGACACGTCGCAATTTTCCTCTTCGAAAAAGGACGCCGCCGGGACGGAGGTGAGGGAGGACGAGGGCACGGTGGCGATTGTTAGAACGTCACGTCCCGTGGAAAGACCCTCTAACGGTCAGAGGGTATCCTTTGAGTCGAAAACGCGCGCGCGTGTCCTTTTCTCTGCGCCACCCGACCAATGTTTTCTTCTTCTTCTTCTTCTATTTTTCTTTTTCCTTTTTTTTTTTTTCCTCCTAACGATCCGTCTTTCCAGCGAAAATATCTTTACGAAGGTAGAGAATGGGAACGTGCGGAGACCAAGATTTCCTCGATTTCCTCTCCGTCGCGGAGCGAAGCGTAGCAATCGACGATCGATCGGTGCTCTCGATCTCTCTTTCTCTCATCGAGCGACGGGACGATATGACACGACGAGAGAAGCCTGTAAGTCAACGATGCCCGGTTCGGGCTGCCATCGGACGCGATTAGAGGAATCTGGTTACAGAGAGAACGTTGGAAATTAGCATTTCTTCGGCTATCGAGCGCTGGCAGGCCAAACTGTCCGCCTTTCGCGGGAACTCTTGATAATCCCAAGTCCGACTGAAACAAGACCAAACTATTCGCCGAATCCAACCTTTGAATCCGACCTCTGGAGAGGGGCAAAGCCAATTTTCGACGACGCTCGTGAATACACTCGCCGGTTTCACTCTTTCGACCCGTTCGCTCGCTTTTCCTTGACCTCAGGCATCCGGTAACGGAACGGAGGACAAAGGTGGCGAAGGCAAATGGTTGGAATTCGTTGGAGAGGACGCGTGTGTCGCGAAAGCAACGAAACAAAAGGGAGGAGGGGGGAGGGGTTAGGTTTAGGTGGCAGACGAGTGTGAGACGCGCTTAGAGGAGAACGGAGAACGAGGTAAATGATAACGCGGCAGAATCCTCACGTCGAGGCACGGGTTGGTTTCCCTATCGAGCAACGACACCAGCCACGGGGGTTGATTACGGCGATTGTTACAACGTCACGTTCCACGGGGCGAGGCCGTCAGGATGTGTCAGACAGAGTAAAAACACGCGTGTTTGCACAGGGATGCTTTCAGCCAGGAACGACTCCCACGACTCGACACCCACGCGGTAAGAGGGCACTCGAGCCACTACACGACTCGCGAAACCGCGCGGGATCGATAGAAATATCCTTTCCTCTGCTGCCCCTCCTCCCCTCCCCCTCCCCCCTCGCCACTGTCCCCGTATCTGGGCACGCGTTACGAAGACACGTCCGTGTGTTATTTTTATCATTTCATCTGGGAAGAATTGATTACCCGTAATGACAAATGGCC
This sequence comes from Tetragonisca angustula, assembly GCA_036937485.2. Classification (NCBI taxonomy): domain Eukaryota; kingdom Metazoa; phylum Arthropoda; class Insecta; order Hymenoptera; family Apidae; genus Tetragonisca; species Tetragonisca angustula. Next base: position 825,422 of record JAWNGG020000077.1, on the reverse strand, counting down.
GCGGTCGTTTGTCATGTTTTAATGCGACACGTCGCGATACGAGAGCTGTAAGAATGACAGGGAACAGACGGGGGATTTGAATCAGAGCTGGCGTCCCCGGCCAGCATTATTAATTCCGCGAGTTTCGAGTATCGACTTCTTTCGTGAAATTTAAATCACGTTTAAATCACGCTCGGCTATTATCGACGACGCGCATGTCGCGTCGATTTCGAGCAACCGTTGACGGCCGGTTGGTTGCTATATTTCAGCGTCGATTGACTCGAACAAAATATATCTCGCTGTTGGAAAGACCGGGCAGGAAGATCGAATCGATTTTACCGTTTTTGAAGGATAGAGATTAAAATCGAGAGATTCCCGATGGAAAACAATTCGGGGAACAATTTTCACAGCGCGAGCGAACATTTGTTGAATATTTGTTAAACGAACGAAAAAAGAAACAGCGACTAATTCCGTTTTTTCTTTAACGGAAGCTCTCGCCTTGTCCATTTTAGATCGTTTGCGACGAGTCGGAGATTACCGTTCTTCTCAATTTGTAATCCGGCGACGTCGTTTGCGCGATCATCTCGACGATTCCGCAAGCTTTGCCAGGGCTTAAACGCTGCTCTTTCGCTTCTCTCAACTCGCGCAGCCGGTGCCTTTGACACCGATCCACCCGCGCGAATATCCAAGCCTCACGAGCTCGCGCGACACGAGTTTTGCTAGGCGCGTTCCCAAGGAACCGCTGCGGCAAATTGTTTAAATCCGCTCGTTTAACGACGTTCCCCGTGAAATGGCCTTTGCTCGCGACGCGGCGGTTCGCCACGCGCAAGTCTCAGCTTGGAAGATACACCGATCTGCTCCGAGAAATTGAAAAATGGCGAGAAAATAATAGTTTAAAAGCGTGTCGTTCTCACCGTTGCGAGTTCAACCTAAGTAAGCACAATTTACGATTGTTCGCACTGACAGAAAGTTCGGGATTTGTGCGCGTTCCGCGAGACCGCGGCGCTTGAAAGAAAATCAGCCTTGGTGTTTCGCCGTCTTGGAAAATTCTTTCGTCAGAGATTTATCACGGCCGGTAAACTGAATTCGCAGGTAAAATTAGGAGGTAATTTAAACAGGAGGGAGAAGTAAGTACCAGAAAAGCAATTTCAAAGTTTCGGTCGATAGCATACGCCACCTGCTCGCGATAAATAACGTTGTCTAATTAAGCGAGTTGATTTTTTTGAAATACCCTCTCGCCAGTAACCGCGCGAGAAACGATTCTTCTGCGTCCGATCATTTTCCTATCGCGAAACTCGAACTCGTTCGCTTCTGGTTTTCTTCAAGATGCTCGTCCAGGTAAGACGATAAAAGAGCACGAGTGATCTAATTCATTATTCGACTCGTCACTAGCGACGAATTTTTTTTTTTTTTTTTTTTTTTTTTTGAAAAAAAATCCGTGACACGGAGTATTTTTCCGCCTGCTCTGCAAGCTAAAAAAATGTCATCGGGACGTGGTTAATCTTCATGAAACGAGTGGCCGGATGGTGCATGATTTAACGACGAGTTCAAAGTGGACCGGCTAAACATCGGATCTCGTTGTTTTTCCGAAAGCAGCGCGCCACTGCGCTGATTTAATCACACCGCTCCGGTCCACCCACGGAATAATAACCAGCACGCTCGGGGATTCTGGTTGACGTATATTTCTTTTTCTCTTCCGCCAAGCCATTTTTTTCTCTTGTTTTTTTTTTCATAATTACCCGCCATTTTTCCGTTAATATGTCGCTCGAGCGCACGTCCCTCCCTGATTAGTTGTTTCGACGACCACGGAGCCAGCTGTTCGTCGCCGAGGGTAAATTATTCGCCATCCGCGGTCGATTCGACGCAACGCGCGTTGTCGCGGTCTCGAAAGCTGCGGCGATCGATACGATCGCGAGGAATTCGCCGCGATAAATTATCTCGGGGCGACGTCCGCGAGAAACGACGCGACGACAATAAACCGCCAGCGACGAAGAAACAGAGCAGCGCGGGCGGGAGCAGAAAGAAAAGACGGAGAGAAGAGTGGAGCAGAAGGCACAGGCGGTAGGAATGGAAAGAAGGTGACAAAGAAAGAGGGAGAGGAGAGGCGCGTCGTAAGGTCAGGCAAAAGAGACGCGCGCGTCAGCGTCGAGTGAGTAATATCCCGCGGATCGGGCTATAAATCAAACGCACTCGCCGGCTGCACTCAATTTTATCCGCCACGCTAAGTTGATCCATTTTCTTAACACCTGGCCCGTCCGATGGATATTTATTGCGCGCCGCTCCGCCAGGATATGACGTCGTCGTCTCGCCTCCGCGCCGCGCCGGCTCGCCCTCAATTTCCAGCCGAGTCGAAGGAAGGAATTCCGCCGCGACCAGCCAAGCCGGGCGGAAACACGTACCCGTGTCTCGGGAGGAAACTGAATGATAATTCCACAGGTATGTTTGGTAGATTGTTCCGAATTGGATACGTCACACACAGCGGCTCGACGCGAGTCTCGGTTCGTTCATTTTCGAGATAATTGTTGATTTTACTTGAGACAGCACGCGCGATACCAATCGCGACGGCAAGACGCGACGCTGTTCGTGACGCTTGCATTAGTCATAATCTTCGCGATCAAACACACTTACTGGCGATGTAACTCGATCTTCTCCCTTCTCTGTGAAATGTTCAAATCGTCGAGAATTTTTTGTCCCAAATCGGAAACATTTTCTCAGTTTCATGTAGATTTGAACGTAACCTGGGCAAAACAAATGATGGGACGATTACTTCTTAATAGTTTCTATCCATTGACGTCATACGGACGAAGTTCGAAGGAAGCAGAAAGCGACGAATTATTGTGTACCGTTCGGTCACTCGTTATGGTCCGTAATCAGCGCAACGTGGTTAACCGTCGCAGGATGTCGACCCTCGAAACGGTGGTAAATTTCATTTGAAATATCACTCGAAACAAACGGACGATAGTTCAGGCAATGATTGGCACATCGTATATTTCCTATGTACGGAAACGATCCTGCATAGTCGCCTTTTGCACATCCAAGTTGCCTTCGTGTCTTCTTTTAGCCCGTGTGTTTGCCACCGATAGCGATATATATATATATATATATATATATATATTTCTCGCGGCAAAAGCGAGCCGATGAAGGAACGGTAGGGAGGGTAAGAGGGTACAGTCCGACGAAGCGCGGTTTAAGTATATTTTATCGAAGAGAAAAGGAGCCGGGCCGAGGAGAAAGGCCAGATCCTCCTGAACCGTGAAGATCCGCTCGCGACGGGTGTCTTTGCTGGTAAACGATTTATTTCCTCCACTTGGACCTCTGTATACGTGTACACGCCTATAAATATACGTACGCAAGCACGTTGGACGTACACACAGAGACAGTGTGCACGTGTGTATCTTCTTTCCCCAACCTTCGTGTTCTCCTCTTCTTTCCCCCTCCCCCTTTGCGTGTCTCTCTGGCGCCCATTTCCCCCTGTCTCTTTTCACGGATTTAGAGGCATCTCGATATCGGTGATAAGTGTGCTTTTTTCGCCTGGCGCCTTGGCCGATTTAATTGGAAAGGTGTCGACCGATATCGACACGTTGAGCCAGCCGAGCGATCGTTCGAATCGAACCGTGGCCCTCTCCTCCCCGCGTCCAACTGCGAATCGCGTCTGCGGGCGAAAATCGTGCGCAGTCACACGCGAGCGACGCCGCACTCCGTTCGTTTTCACTGTTTGCTCGTCTAACTCTACGTTTGTTCATATAATCCGTATAAATCGGTGTTTACAGTGATGGAACCGAGCGATACGCGTCTAAATAATGAGCTGCGCGGCATGACATGTTCCCGCTTTCACGCGAATCTCAATAACCGCGTCAAAGTGTTACTCCGAATTCGTTGAATACGCGGGGAACGTCGCCTCTGAAACACCGAAGGCACAAAAAGAACGTAACAACGTCGCGTTCTATACCATTTTGTAGAATCGTCACGGATAATAGAGGTTTCGGTTCTGCTTGTTTACCTGGTTTGGTTAACCCTTTGGCAACTGTTGGCGATTAAAAGCGCTCAACTTACATTGGACGACTGTAGGCTTCACGTTGCCCGAATCAAACTAAAGGGGTCTACGTTTATGTTTAATAAAACAAATTTTAGAAAATAAGTAAAGCATATAAAGTATATAAATCGAAAGATAAAAGTACCGATAATGAGCCTTTTCGTTCGACGCAAAGCCATTTTCCCTCTGCACACGTAAACACAATACAACAGTTTGGGAAAGTGCAAGGCGTGAACATATAGCGTGTGGAAAATACGACAGAAGAAAGGATTACAAATAGTAGGCATTGCAAATGCAAGAAACGTGGTGTAGGATCGAATTTTCGAATTACACTACACTTTACCAGATTATTGGATATATTAGGCAATAGAGTAAAATTTTTAGTATGCGCAGGAATAATTCAATGCGGAATACGAATGAATAAATAACTGATTCAATGTAGCGCTTTGATTCAGCGTTTCGATTATTTCAATATACTTTCTAAGAGATGCACGACGAAAAGTTTCGTCGTTCACAATGTAATTCGCGATTGAACGTGTACCGTATGAATATAGAATAGGTGCGGCACGCATCAAAGTCTGCTGTAGCAATAGAGTTGATACAAGTCCAAGTCCTTTTGTATATAAAAATGAATGTGAAACATTGCGCAATTGTTAGAGAGTAAGCGCACTGAGATCTCTAGATCGTGGGTGTTCAACTTTTTAGCTCTTCTCATCTGGCCTCATCGGCCGACAAAAATTTGTCAAGGATAGCTTACATTTTTTTTTTATTTTATTAAAATAACTTTTACAGTGGATCGATACGTTGATTAGAAAAATATATTTACATTAATTAAAAAGAGTATGAAAATTCTTAACGAGAACAATGAGCTTGGGTTTTAGATACGAGTTCATCATTATATCTGGTTTGATATAAGCAGCGTCAATACGAAGAGTATTTTCAAGATGCTCGTCTATAATTTTTGTTTATTTTATTTACTTATAATTATATAATTTAGTTAACTTAGAATTATAATTTATTTACTTATAAATATTATTTGTTTATTTATAATTTTGTTTATCTTGTTTTATTTTTCGTGTGCTTCACGTGGGGAAAAAAAATCTGTACTCTCTTAATACTTAACATTCATGGTTAAAATTATTCAAATAATAACATTCTCGTTGAATTATTCCAATTTTGGTTATATGTGGGACCGCTGGTTAGACACGACTGCTCCAGATCTTTCTACCCCTGGTAGAAAGTAACGACGATTTCACGATGTGTTGCCACGTCGATTTCGTCTTTCGACTGTTGCCCTTGCAGAGGAGCAACGTTCGCTGTTCGTTAACGAGTTCGCTGAATGCCGTCCGCGAAACTATCCGCCCTGCCAGTAAAAGCGGTTCGCAGCGATCTGTTCGCAAACAGCGGCGTGAATGCGGCGTAACGTATCGAACATCGTGTCATCCGAAACTAGGTGACACCAATTTGCCCGTGTCGCGCAAGGGGAACGACGCAGGGAGAAACGGGCAACTTCGATCACGGAACTTGGTAAGATTGAAAGAAACAAGAAAACCTATCGGTGCGCTTCTTGCACGTTCGTTTGCCAGGCTGTTTCCTTCTTTCGCAGCCAGCTGCGATTCTTGCGCCCCGATCGTTCTGTGTACGTGGCCAGACTATAATTAACGACGCGGAGCGACGAATGGACCCAATGGTCTTCTCGATTGTGAACCAGCCAGTCCTCGGAATTTAACTCGTAAAAATTCCGACACGGTCGCCGTGGCCGGAGGAAAGAGCGCGTGGTATTCTAAACAGAACAGAACGAGGGATGACCTCGGCTCTCCTTTCTCTCTTTCGACTGGACGTCACGTCGCGCGATCTCATTCACGCCACAAAAGAAGGGAAATTACGGTGGTCGGTCGGGCGCGACGCGCGTCGACGAAACGAGAAAACGAAGAACGGGAGCCAGAGGAAGAGAAACACGTCGTCGCATCGGTGATTCCGAGCGGCGCGTAGCCACAGCGAACAACCATCCGCGCTGTTTCGTCGGAATACCCGAGCGAATTCCACAGCCGGCAGCCGGCGAGTTTTCGCGAGAGAGGAAGAAAGGAGTGGTTAAATTTGGACTCTCGATGCCCCCGGGGTGTACCTTACCCGAGCTTTGATAATTAACGAACTCGAAAGTTCGAAACGCGTAAGAAAATAAACCTGGAACCGCTCCCAGCCTCGAGAATCACGCGGTTCCGTCCGCGCGACCAAACTAACCGGCGGATACTTCGGTCTAAATATTTCCACAAGCCACTGCGCGCCTCGGGGATCTTCTAGCCTCGGCAAGAGGTTTCTGTTCACGACGTTGGACCACCCTCGCGCACATACGCGACGAGTTCGTCGAGGAACTCGTTGATAGCCGGATAAAAATCACACGGAAGAACACACCGAAGCGGTCTCGAACCGGTTTGGGTGTTCGAGACTCTGGACGTTCGGGAGAGACCCGGACAAAGCGTCACGTCGTGCAATTTCCAGCCGTAGTTTTCATTACCCCTGTAAAACGAATTAGAGAAACACAGTGGCGGGTTAATGAAGAAAGGGGCGCGAGGGGCGGGCGAGGGGGCGGGGAGGTGTGACGGTTACCGAGCAGCGTCTAGCGAAATTCTGTTAATTTCACAGCGGCGGTTCGCGCAACCACGGAAACGCTTCGGTCGTCGCGAGCTTATCCCGTGGATTCCGGCGAGGTGGATATACGTACGTACGTACGTACGTGCCCGCCACCTCCGACCTCTTTCTCCTTCTACGCTCTCCTCCTTCTAAACACGTAGGATACGCCTCTAACTCGTGTACGCGGGAGTAACGCAATCCAGCCGCTGCCAGACGCAAAAGTTCGACGAGCTCATTACGGTCGGAATATCAACACACTTTCGTCAGAGTCGAGCCTCGACCCGCGGATCGGTCGCGCAGTTTTGCACTCTTCGTTCCTGCACTTTTCTCGTTTCGCGTCTCTCTGGTATTAAACCATGGATGGAGGATGAAACAGAGGATGAGAGAGGGAGAGAGAGAGAGAGAGAGGGAAAGAGAGAGGCCTAGGCACTCGCGCGCGAGGCTGCCTTTTGCCGGTAAACATTTTCCGCGCGAGTCCCGAAACGTTTGCCAGCCAAGCCGGGGAAAAGTGCTCGAGTGCGCCTCCTCCCCTCCCCTCGCGTGCTCCACCATGTGTTCTATGTGAACCCCCTGCTCGCCTCCTTCTTCTGCTCGCTCTCTATTAATCCTCTGCTCTCTACCCTTCCCACCCAGTCGCTTCGTTTCTCCGCGTCGCGTTTTCCTAGCCTCTTTCCCACCGTCTCTCTTTTAATCTTTAGCCGGTCGTTTCCTCCTTTCCGCCAGCCCCTGCACGTTCCTCCTCCTCCTCCTCCTCCTCCTCCTCTTCTTCTTCTTCTTCGTCATCTTCTCTCGACCGAGCTGCTCCCCGTTTTCTCAAAAAAATCTTCAACTCCTTTGTCCCGTTCTTTTCGTTTTTTTTCTCTCTCTTCTACATTTTTTTTTTTTTTTTGATCCGTCCGTGCGTCGCAGTTGTCTTCAAGATTCAAACGGCCGCGCCGTGTGCATTTCTCTTCTTTCGCAGAATCTCCGGGTCTCATCTCGTCTACTTGCGCCGGCAAACCGGTGCTGTTTCGCTTCTCTCGCGAGCTCTTTGCCGTAGAAACCTCTGCCCGGTCGGGGCCCTCCCGCCCTTTTTGCCAACTGTGCACCCTTGCGCGCGCGAGAGGTGTGCACAGCTTTTAACCCGGATTTCAGGACTCGCGTTACAAGACGCCGTGTCGCGTGTGACACGTACACACTCGGCGCCTGCCCTCTCGAGCGCTCACACACTGATCAACTTCGAAAGCCTCGCGACGCGTCGCCTCCGATTGGAATTTCAAGATCCCGGTTCATCACCGACGAAAAGATCGAACACGTCTTCCTTTCTTTTCCTTCGCGCGCGCTCGCGAAATACAGCGGAAAACGGAGAGCGGTACGCGACGGTAGGAAAGTCGCGGGACAATAGCGGGGAAAACTCGGTTGGATTTTGAATTTTTTACAAGTTACGGACTTCATAATATTTGAAAAAGCGCGGAGGTGAACGCCGGGACGAGGAAGGAGGAAACAGCGGCGGGGGCACGGTCCAGTTCCCTTTGTAACCCCGGTACCACGGCTCCTCGCAAAGCGGGAGGAGAAAGTATTGTTCCCACCGCGCCGCGACGAGCTTCCCTCTCTCCGGCCATTGCCAGCCGTCCTGATACTTTTTCTTACGGAATATATAGCCGCGAGTAATCCGAACGCCGGTACTCGATAAATTATGCAAATCGCGGCAATCTTTGCCGTGTTCCCACCTTTCCTCCTTTCTCTCTCTCTCCCTCTCTCTCTCTCTCTCTTCCCTTTTCCACGCGTAATTCCAACCCCTTTCAGTCCACGAATTTTCACAAGGTCGGTCCGTGTAAAGTAGACGGCCTGGCAACTGGCCGCACCGCCTCCAGCTATTAATTATGCGCCTCTAAATTATCGACGATCCTTCCACCTCCTCACCCCACCACCCCCCCCCCCCCCGCCGTTGGAAGTCTTCTTCAGACTCCAAATACAACGGAGGTCTCCCAGCAGGGGAGATTCGCCCCGGCGATTTTCATCGGGCGAGTCTGCAGTTTCCTCTGCCGGTTGAAAGACGGCGTCGCATTGTCGGCAGATGGACGTGAAAACTGTGGAAAAATGGTCGACAATGGAGGACGCGGAAAAATGGATGGGGAAAATATTAGGTTGATCGAAAGGCTCTGCCGTTTGTGTTCTTTGAAAAGGGAAGATACCATTGTGGATTTGGTTTGCTCTGGATATAATATTTAATATCAATCGCTGATCCCACTGTTGAAATATTTTCCCAGCCTCGGAGAAATATCAGTTTCCTCTTTCTTTCTTTCTTTCTGCAAAGAGTACCGACGCCCCTCTTCGAAAATCGAAAGCCGATTTGTCCGATTCGTCAATGGGTCGACTGGTTTTTTCTTTCTTTTTTTTTTCTCAACACCAGAATACTTAACCGGCGATTAAAAGGTAAAATCTCCGTTTTCAGAGATGTTGTGGCGACAAAAATAAAACAACTTTTTAATACAATGAAGCGCACAAAATTATATTCATTTCGACCATTTTGGTTAAGACTCTTGTTCACGTTTCGACGCAACGAACGAATATTCTCCAAGAAAACGTTCCAGCATCTCTCTTTCGATACATTATTTCAAATCGCGCGACAAAATATTTCGCGACTGATCGATTCGGGGCACCAAGCTACGTCGTTCTCTGAAAGTTGGGGAAATTCAAGTTGAGGGAAACGAGAAATCATTTTCAATTACGCCCCCGGTTGCGATATCGGTATAACTTGGCCACCTTTTGGCACGTCGGACCTATAATTCGTCACCCGAAGACACCCGCTCGTTCTCAAACCTCCAACTTTCAACTTCAACTTAAAACCGATCATCTTTCTTTAGATTCTTCCGCAAACTTCTTCTTCTTCCAAACTCTCGAAAGTTAGCGGGAGGCGAGATCAGGGCAATCGTCGAGGAGGAGGCTGGCACCGCGAGCGTTTACGGTCAACGAGGTGTCGTTAGAGGCTGGTTAAAGCGAGTGGCGTGATCGCGTATTTTCATCTGTTAAGGACACTCGCGATTGGTGTCGATCGTATATCTCAGAGGACCACTCCTTTCATTTGGAAAATGAATAACTCTGGTCTTTATTTTGCAACAAGCTTGATTGCTTCCACTAGAAAAGCTTTCAAAAAGCTTGGCCTGTCTCAATGACTAATCCACCGACGACTAAGTTCGACATATACATTTATTGTTAGTCGAATACTGATGTCTGATTAGATCTTGATTTGATCAAACGTTCAAGTCACTTCTTACGAGACTGTTCTTTTTTCACTGTTGTCCGATGCGATGTCCTCAGAATCCTCTTTTATATCATAGGGTCATGTTCTTTCTAAAGGACTCTGAGGAATTGTGAAACATACGGGGGAGGTTTCCAAAATGTTTCACTGCTACCCTCTGGAATAACTCGAATAGGATTCCCAAAGTTCTGGGAAGTGCCATTGCTCGCTTGATATTTCGGGTACGTTCGTGTTTATGACATGACAACCCCATGGCGAGGAAGAGCTCGTCGCACTCGAGACCAACTGAATTTATGGGGTTGACTCCGAGTTTGGAGTTTTCTACATCTACGTACAAATGTTTCAGAAAATTCCTGATATGACACGCTCGGTTTGGAGCACGTCCACGTCGCAAGTGTTACGTATCGTTGACCTTAATACCGTCAGCTAATCGACGAGTCGTCAACCGCAGCCGGGCATCGTTTTATTCCTGCTTCCCTGCCAAGAGAGAACGGGCACAGCGGGTGGAATTTTATTCCTTCCGGAGGGAGGTGCATGGCGAAACGGGCAGGCAAGGCGGAAACGCGTCGCGCGACCCGCGAATCCAATAAGCTGCGGAAACTTGGTCGAAATGAACCGCGGCGAACTTGCTGAACAATGCACAATGCGTCGAAAGTTGCAGGCGTCGAGGGTTGCCCGTGTAAAAATAGGATAGAGCCCGAGGAGAAATCTGCCCTTTCAACCGGGAAATCGAAGAATCTGCCATTTCGCGCTGCCTCTCCTCTCCTTTTTCTCGCACTTTTTTCCTTCTCTCTCTCTCTCTCTTCCGTTCTTTCCTAACCGAGAGACAGATCCACGATCCCTTTCAGTCAGCCATCGATCAGATCCATCGGAACGAAAACGTAGAAAACGCGGATGCTAATTGGTCGAATAGTTTGCCTGGTCCGAGCACGAAAGTCTGGTCTTCGAACTTGTCCGAGAGAGTAGGAGCAACCTACTAGATCGATCATGGTGAAGGGCGAACGACTGCTAATTTCACAATTATTGAAACTCGCGGATGTTGAGAGATCTCGCTACGAGGGGCGACAGTCACCTTGGATCGGCTCGATCCGACGACGTCGTAAAACGTTTGAGGGACGGCGTGAATTTCGAGACGGCGAGTGAATCTTTTACGATCGATCCTTTTCGTTCCAGCGGACTCGCGTGTCCCGACGAAATGCGAATTCGGGGGAGGAAGAAGTCGTGCGAGTCTCGCGATCCTTCCGTAACTGTGAATGAAAATTTTCATCGAGAGAAGCTCTCGGGGAGTACGGATGACAGATTGAGTCAAGTCCGAGTTGCTTCGATCGAACGAAAAAGAAATTTTCTCGCGTACAGCTGTCCCTTGGAGCTTGAAAAAGGAAAAGGATCGAACAATTCTTGGGAAATAAATGTATCTCGGGGTAGAGAATTTCGTACGATCCTCAGACCTGTACACGTTAAGCCAGTTAACAGAACTCGGCGGTCGAAGGGAATTAAAGAAGAACTTCGTGTTTCGCTTTAATAAATCGATTACGTCCTTCAGTTGAAAGCTGATGGAACGAAGTATCGACAGATCGAACTAATAATATGAAAGCAATGTAACATAAAAGTATATGATAGAAACAATCGAACTTGGAATTACACGGAGAAACGTCCATCGCGAATTCCGAAGAATCGAGCGAAGATCATCGAAAGCGTTCTGCGGTTTATCTCTACGAGTCATTTCAAACATTCCACAGAAGCAACGCGATTCGTAAACAGTCGCGTCTAGTCGCTTATATTCGAGAAAAAGAAATGGCCAGGATGAAGCCACGCGACAGTGAGTGTAAAATAGAATCTTCTATCTTCGTCGGCTTATTTCAATATTTGACGATATTCCTTCTTCCACGTTGGGCCCCTCGCGCGAGACATCCACGCATCGCCAACCCTTGTTTACGCTGGCTGGAGAGCGTCGCCGTTGCTTGGAAAATCTTGCGAACGATGAAACGACTTCTTACTGTCTGGAGGACGCGACACCAGGTAGGAATACGCGCGCACAAGTCGAAAGGATCGAGTGATTTTTCAGCCGAGATTTTTCGAAAACATCGAGCGAACGTCTGAGAAATTTACTGGGGCGAGGTTAGGAGAAGCTTGGCCATTCCCAAGAGCGGATCTCCAGGAACAGCGAAGTCCTGCTGACCTAGAATGTAAGGGTCAAGACAGTCGAAAGGTGTCTGGTCCTTGCGACCTCGCGTGCTTAACCCAGATACGCCTATCGCGCTGCTCTAGATGAACGATTGCAAGATTAACTAGGTGGAAATGATACGACGTTGCAAATGAAAAGCTTTCAGAAGCGACTTCGCGTTTAAAGAAGTGCGTTCACATTTTCAAGACTGATTTTTGCGAATTTCCGTTTTTAGCAGAATTTCTTTTGAACACGGACATTCGCGCGAGCCGCTTCAGAAGCCTCAGAGCAGGTAGAATTTTTTCAGAAGCTACTTAATTTATTTAATTTCACTTCAATTACGTGTAACTTTAGATTTTTCGTGAAATTCTTCCAAGCTTCCGGCCTGGAACGGAACTTCCTCCCCAGTAAGACACGACGCTCCAATTTGAGAATTTTCAGAAGCACAGAAAACGAACCTGCAAGTGCAAACAAAAGGGCTTCAACAATTCTCGAACTCGGGCTAAACGAACTTTCGGAATTTACCCTTTGCGCCGTGTGGACCATTGAACTTTCGTACTCCAAGAATTTCCTACTTAATTTCTCTTGTTTGTTCGAAGACCATGTCTCGAAATAATCAGTCAATCATCTTTTTATTCAATTCTTCAAGTTGAACAGGAGCTTTTATTATTAGCAGCAAAGTATCACCTGCTTCAAAGATTCAATTCCAGAATGCATAATTTATGGACTGTGACAAGATTTTTCTATTTAATTATAACGTGACATTAAAATCAGAATATTAACGAAAATGATTTTCTGTCATTTACTAGCTGGTTATTTAATATTAATCCTTTCAGTATCGGCTTTCGTTTCATTTGAATACTTTGGACATTTGTCAAACATTTGAATGTTTCGACTTTCCTTACTTACGCTTCATTTTTACAGAAGGTTTCTATTAAAGAACAATACGTTTGTTTTATTGAGATTTTTGCACGTTCTGCTTGCTTCGTAGTTTCGAATATATAGAAAGTGTCGTCTAAATCGTAGTACAACCGGTTATACATTCTCTGTGAGTCTACGTGTGAAAATAAGAGAAATAATGAAATTTTTTCATATAACGCTTCGTTTTCCAGAAAATCGAGCTTGAGGATGTACCAAGTATACTCGAGTTACGGTAATTGAGAATAACGGAGGTTATTCCACGTGCGAAAATAAGTAAAAAAAAGACAGAATAAAATTTTTCTGTAAGCTGCTCCATTTTTCGCGAACGTCAAGCTTGAAAATTCGGAACAGGGCAGTTTTCAGCGAAACCTAATCCAAAGTCTATTTCCTTGAAAAATTTTATTCTACATTTTTTATTGATTTTTGTCAATAATTACATCTAGAATTAGTTGAATTCTTTTTTTTATCCTTCTTTTCTCGATTTATTTTCACACGCCCGACATAACATCCTACAGACAAACAAAAAAAAAGAAGAAGAAGAAAGAAATTATAAGGTACCAGGAGAGTCAACAAACATTTGAGATTTGCATTTATTTGTTGGCCATCGAGTTTGACAAACCGCAGAGAAGACCCAACGACGTCTTTGTCGAACGTTCGTGATCGAGGAAACCTCGTCCCCGAGAGTTCAAAGTTGGCGAACGAGCTGCAGCACGACGGATGACCATCGGCTGAATCGTAATGGAACACGTCGTGTCGATCGTGGCTGTACGTGACACGCGTTCGACCTTTCGAACCCCGAAACGGCGGTTCAAACGGTTCCATAAACGCTTCGCTAACAAGACCGGGGCTTGCGAGGGCCACGTCGCTCGCTCGCTCGCTCGTCGTGCGTCGAGAACGCGCGCGTGCCGTGGCATTGATCTCGCGAGCGACTTTGTGCGTTTGCCGGGTTGCATATTTGAAAAGCATCGGAGCGAGCCACACCGTCGATCGATCATCGGGGGAGGGCACTGGCCAACTTCTCGTCGGACAGCCGTGATTTAGTTCGCGACACGATCGCTCCATCATCTTTCGCCCGAACGAATCGGCGAAAGGAAACGACGATAGAAATTTCCACTGGAAAAATATATATATATATACATATATATATATATTGTCGAGCCCACACGGCAAAATCCACGGGGCAAGATCGATGATCTGAATAATTTCGAGGGTTTTGATCCGGTTGCCCGCAAATTGCCGACGAGACTTTTTTAAAATTGTGCTCCACCGACGCGGTGCTCCCGAAAACGCGGTATCGCGATGATTAATTAGTCGGTATGATAACTCGGCTCGGGTTCAAAGGGGAGCGCAGTTTCCACATGTCAGACACGTATTTAAGCAATTTTCCCCGGGTCACTTATCCTTAATTACATACGTCTAAATAAATCTGGAATCTCTCTCTCTCTCTCGCACGCGCGCGCACACACACACACACACACGTTGTACGAGCAGTGTACCGAGTGGTTCAAAAGTATCCGGCCACTTGCTGATGCCTGACAACGTGCATTCTAACTGCACGAATTACGGAGAAACTGGAGCACCGTGATTTCACCCTCTGATAGCATGAAACATCATCCTATCGTGAGATTGAATTGATTTTGTAAAGTCAGCGGTGCAACGTCGTTGGAACTGGCGATCGTAATTGTCAAACTTGATCTGTGGAGCTCCGCTTTTGTTTTCGATTCTTCAATTTCTGAATTAAATCAGATTGAAAATAAATTAGCTCCAATATAGAACGATCTCCGTCTTTAACGCAGCGATGAACGGACAGCGAATCCGTATCCCATTGCCGGATCTTTTTATAGGTAGTCTAAATTGGTCTGTAAATTTGTCTCTAAATCCGACTCTGTAAAATGTTCCGAGCTATTAGTTCTTAATCTCTAAGAACCGTTTCATTCGCGAGTTTCAAAGAGGTGGGATTTATCCTCTGCTCTCGCGAGGAAAAGAGAATAAATCCCTCGCCTAACTCGTCAAACAGCTGAAAGTACCGGTAATCTAGAACGGTCAAACAATTAATCTCGATACGCGTGGATCCTATTTCCGCAAACGCGAGTACCATCCATCGAGTAGGAGCGAAAAAAAAAAAAAACGTTTTAATCTCGTCGGACAGAGAGCAAGAGAGAAAGACCAGTTGGGATAGCTCGAACGAGAGAAAACGTACTGCAAGATTTTCCGCAGGCTCGTGCTACGCCCGCGTTTCCCTCGACGCAGTTATGACTCGACTCGTTATCTCCCTTTGAGATCCATCGGCCGGGTTGAAGCGCGATGAAAAAATTATTAATCGTTATCGAGCCTTCGCCGCGGCCTGCTGGCGGCTGGCAGCCGGTCGAGAGAGGCGTACTCGCGCGAGCGAAAGACCGGGACGGACAGACAGCGAGAGAGCCGGCACGTAAAGCGGCTGGAAATATAACGAGCAAGAAAACAACGCTGGCCGCTACCGCCATTTCACCCCCTTTACCTTTGCCGGCAAAATGCTAGTCGCTTTTGTTTCCACCGCTTTGTTCCGGCAAGTGAAACAGCCGTGCTTGTGCAACGAAAAAAAAAAAAAAAAAGGAAAAAAAGAATCGGGGGGGAGAAAGGAGGAAAAAGGAAGAAAGAGAGAGGGAAAAAAAAAACAATCAGCGACCGCGCGGTTGGCAGCGGCGTGTCCGACGATTCTGTCGCGGCGCGAAATAAATCGTCCGATAGCCCCCCCCCCTCCTACCTCTCCCCAACCGAGCTCGTTCGAATCCACGCGCGTGGATCTGATCCACTCGATTTCGGGGAACCCCCCGTTGATTCCGCGCGATGGATTAACGTTGATTCTCATGCCGAATGGAAGGAATTTTATCTGGATGGATTCGCCTCTAGTCGATGAACGGCCAAGCGCGAAATGGAACAGGTTTCGGTTTTTTTTTCTTTTCTTTTTTTTTTTTTTTTTTTTGCGAAATTATTGTCTCGCGATCGTTTCAGGTGCCATATCCACGACACTGGATCCCTAAACATCGAGCACGTTATACTGTTGTTTCCTTCCTGGTTGTCGTTACATCCTTTCGTCGCCCAAACTCGTACGAGAGAATAATTCACTGGAAGCGTACGTTCTGTGATACGATCTGATCAAAGTATTTGAACTAAAGTCAGAGAAAGCTGCAACATTTGGCGAGGCTATTTTCGCGTTAACTATACTTGTGTTTAACATCACTAACTTGCAACTTGCGTATGAGGTGTTTTCAAATTTTATCAATAGAATCACGACGGCCTCCGTTACAATTTCTGATGAGATTTCAAGATACGGGCAAATGTCCAGTACAATACACAAGTTACTATATATAACATCACAATCCCTTCCTACAGTCAGTTTCACGGTCGAACTTAAACGGAGAAGCAGCTAACCACTGATTATCTACTTTTCACGTGTGCGGAGTTTCGCATTGCCCCCGTGGAAAACGCGTGGCTCGCGTAACTTGAACTTAGCGCCGAGGTCACGCGGTCGCCGAGGGAAACGCTGCGGGCTATTTGATCATGGTATTCGCTTCATTGCATGCGTCATACTCCCCCCCTCCCCCTCGCCGGCGAATCAAATTAGCGACGTGTAATTCGCCCGCGTGCGCGAATGGTCGTTGAGAAAGAGAGAAAAATCGCAGGATCGAGCAAAATCGTCGGAATAAAAAAAGAAAAAAAAAGAGGAAGAAAAGGAAAAAAAAACGGAAGAAAACTGCGGAACGGTTTGCAGAACGAGAGGGTTCAGAACCTTTTGACGCTGCTAGCAAGAATAAAAGGGCGAGGAGGAGCGAGAATGAGAGGCGAGGTGAAAGAACGCGCGGGGACGTAGAGAAAGAGAGAGAGAGAGAGAGAGAGAAGGAAAGAGTGAAAGAGTGAAAGGGATGGAAGGGTGATCGAAGCAGAATTCGAGTGAGAGTAAGCAAAAGCGAGGGTGAACGTGCGCGAGACAGCTAGAGAAAAATATGCGCGGTGCTATCGAGTGGCAGAAAGCCACTAAAAGTGGATAGTTGTCCGTACTAGCCAAACACCGTAAATATCGCGCGATTTTCCAAGTCTCGTGTAACAAGCTTTCACCCTGCAGAGTGAAGTTTCGTTACCGTAGGAGTTTTTCATATTGTAGGAAATTCGACACAATGAACATACACACTATTTACATTCCTGCTACTTTCGTCCTGTTACTGTTCACTTTTGACTCGTAGTCGCCGATCGTTCCTTTACGCGCAGCGAGAATTTCCAATCTCTCGGCGAAAGGAAATTAATTTTAAAAATTTATTCGAGAACCAAGACGCGTAACGTTTCGCCGTGTATATTCCACAAAGGAATCTGGCCGAGGCGAAATACACCGTGACCATCAAAATGTAGCTCGTTAAAGCCGGCAGTTAGAACGCACGAAGTTCCTGCAGCGACCTGGAGGATCGAGCGAATTTAATCAGCAGAATTTTGCTGGTTGTTGGTTGTTCGCGTGCGGTGGAAACGGGCGGAATCGAGTCGAGTGGCGCGAGCTATTTTGTTGCCCAAGACTTGGACGCACCGCGAACGCGCGGATTCTTTCGCTCCCCGGAGAGTCCAAGAAGCGAGAAACAGGAAGCGGCACGTTGGCAAGGGAAGAATTTTCGGAAGGCAGGGAGTAACGCGTGTACGTGAAAAATAGGACAAGCGTACGGCTGGGTTCCTTCCCGTACGGGAGAAAAATCGAGCACCTGACGCCGGGTATAATTCACGGCCCGCAAATATAAATTTCCAATAAATTTGGTAGGGTGGACTGAGGGAAGAAAGAGAAAGAGAGAAAGAGAAAAAGAGAGAGAGACAGAGAGAGAGAGAGATAGGGCAGGGGAAAGACACGCGAACAGAGGTAACGTGGTCACGTGGCGATGATTGATACGCTCGATTTCACGACGCCGCGTCTTCCGTCGCCGTCGATCTTCCAAATATGTCGAACGAATCATTAAAGTTCCACGGAATTAGAAGTCGATCGAATTACCGATCGCGTGATTGCGACTGGATAGACGACTCACGCGTAAATATATATATACCGCGAAAACTCCGATCTCCGTTGCTCGGTGACTACGTGCGAGCGTTTCGCGTTCAAACGCGCTTGCCGCGATCGCATCAAACGTTTGGCGTTTCGTGGCGGTCGGTTCGCTGCGGCGCGCGCGTTTAGCGCGGTTAACGACCCCCTGCGACGTCTCGTAACAACGAGAGAGAAAGAGAGAGAGAAAGAGAGTGACGTCGCGCAACCGTTTAACCCGGCAGGCGCGCGACGGCTCGCCGTTCCTCGCGACTCACCACGGCTGTTCCACGTCGCGGCAATTACCCCGAGAGTCGCCGAAACGAGCGCGGAATACGATCTTGCCGGGTCGTGCTATCAGTAATTACCGTTCGTTGTGTTCACCGGCGCCGGATGAGGCTATCGCGTCGCGCGATACCGTCGGGATGGACGTCGTTACGGGGAAACAAAGGAACGGGTTGACCGGCGGGGTCAGCCGCCGAGAAACGTGTGGCTTTTGCACGTCGTCCAAACGAACGTTTAGAGGCTCAAAGAGCGGGACGCACGAATGGCGACGATGTCCTTTTTTTTCGAAATTGCAGCGTCGATCGATCGTCGTCGGACACGGGGAGAAACTCGGGGAGAGGGGGCGGGGGAGGGCGAGAGTCAGGTCGCGGAGATCGCAAAGGAATAAAAGGCGCAAGCGAACGCGTCCGACTAGGGGGACGACAGACATCGTGAGAGCGTGATCGTGATCGAGAATGAACGAAAGGAAAGAAACGGAGAATAGAGCGAGAAGCTAGGGGGAGCACAGAGGGAAAGATTGTACAGAGAGAGAGAGAGAGAGAGAGAGAGAAAGAGGGACGAGGAACGCGGGCGCAGTGTGTGCAAGTTACCCGGAAGACGGAGCAGATCGGGCCTCTTCCGGGCGAGAATTGAGACGTAGTCGAGGGAAAGGTGTCTCGTTGTTTAAAGAGCGCAGTCGGTAGAGGGATCCCCCCGAGGGATTCCGAGGGATGGGGCTGGGTGAGCGCGAGAGGAGAGACGGAGGTAGCGGAGGGTAGATTTCGGGGGTAGATACCGGGCAAAGGCTGTAGGCCGTTTGCTATAGCGCCTCGTACGTACGAGGAAAAGAGAAACGGCCAGGAAAACGAGCGACGTCGAGGGAAAGAGAAAGAGAAACGGAAAGGTAAATATACACAGTGCGAGGGAGACGGTGAGATCCAGTGGGAAAGAGAAGGTTGTACGACCGGAAGGAGAGAGGAGGAAGAGGATAGCTGAGAGAGAGAGAGAGAGAGAGAGAGAGAGAGAGAGAGAGAGAGAGACGTAGCGGTATAGCCTCAACTTTGGCTGTGCCGCAGTGGTATCGAGCGGCAACCCCACCTTTCGCTCCTACCGTACCCCTTTTGCCCCTTCTGTGCTCGACCCACCCTGCCTACATCATTCACCCACACTACGAACCTCCTCTAGGGAGTGTTATAGCGCTCTACCCCGCGCCGCTATGTTCACTCGAACGAGTCCAACCTGTCTCTGTCTCGTTTCCACCCTCGCTCCGCCGTTTCTCCGACCGACTTCTCTTTCTAATTCGCGTTCTGACTCGCGCGTCTCCTTCAACCTCGACTTCTCTCGTTTACCCTAGCGCAGCCTTCGCTCTCCATCATCGTGCGCTCATCTTCCTCTGGCCTACTCTCTCTCATTCTCTCTCACTTTCTCTCTTTCTCTCTGTCCGTCTGTCTCTCCGTCTTCTTCCGCCTCCGCCCCTCGTAGAAACCAGTAACGCGCACCACGTGGTAGCAGTACTAGCGCTAACGCCACTCCATTTAGCCAGCTGTACGACGCCAGGAATGTCGAGATCATGTACACGACCGTTCTCTCCGCGTCGAAGCTTTGAGTACCATTCGCGAAAACGCATCGGCTAGTCCCTTTGAACCCATCGGCCGAACTCTCCGTCTGTACCCCTTTGATATATAGTAAGACGATTATGCGGCAGCATCGCAAATATACGGTGTCCGGAGCGTGTACGTTAGCCCGGAGGATAACGACGACGAGAGCATACCGGATTAAGTGTGTCGACAAGATTCCGATCGTGTAAGCGGCAAGACGCCCGCAGAACGCTCCGTTTGCTCCTCTCGTGTCAGCCACCGATTCCTTCTTACTGCCGTGGAAACTGGATTCCTTAAATCTTCGTCGTACATATCGCGTTTCGAATAACTCGACAATCCTCGTTTCGCTACGTTTCTTCTCCGTTTCAATGCAACATGCGAAACCCTGTATATATATATATATATGTAGTACATATCCCTTTGTACCGTTAATTTAACAAAAATATACATTTTAAAATTGCGGGAAAAGTTCCAGCTCAAATGTGAAATTTAAGCAAAGCTACCCGTCGCCGTATATACGTTGCCACACGGCAAACAGCGGAATAAAATACAATAACCGACGTACGATAAACGTAGTTTACAAAGTACACGAAGTACACTGCGCCGGGTCGAAATTGATTTAACCTCCGCTGTCAGGGTATTAAATCTTGACAACCAGAAACTCGCGTTCCTCCTTCCAGGCGTTCTTTCCTTCCTTTTTCTCCGCTGAATATTAACGAGCCCCTCTGGCTCGAGTTTCGTCGGAGCAGTCGCGAGGCGAGGTAACAACGTATCGTTTACGTTCGGCGCGTTACGTTCGTTTGGAAGGGCGCCAAACAATTATCGTTACGCCGTGAGATCGAGTCGTTCCGTTTAATCGTGAACCGCGACGAGGTTCCGCTCTCGCGAAAACCGCCTTCGGCCAATTTTTATATTCCATTATCTGCGCCCCGTTTCCCGAGAAACCAACACCGCCGTACGAATTCCGCGTACTGGCGGTGCTCGTACGCGCGGACATGCACGTACGATCCAGGCAAACTCACCGCGTGAGCATTAATCGCGTCGGCCAGCGTCGTCTAGCCACTATCCACCGGCCATATCCACTGGGAAAAATCGTGTTTATTCACGGCGACGCGCGACACCATCTGCGACTACCGCTTGATACAAATCGCAAACCCCTCGACGTGTTCTCGTCGCCGCTATCGGTTTTCCTCCCCCTCGGCTCGTGTTTACACGATCATCGGCCAGCCATGAAATAAATCGCGATTCCGCGAAACGGAGCACAATAACGTGGCTATTTCCCTTCGTCGCCAGACGCGGAGAACGTCGCGAACGTATCGGAACGAAAAATCCCTTCGTTCATTCGCGAGTGAACGGCAACGCGTTAACCTCAAGAACGAAACGGGGACTACGCTATAACGGCGCGGTGAGCGCGCGGAGAAAAGAAAACTCAATTTCATTTCGCAGCTCGTTTCCACGTATTCACGACCGGCATCGCCGCGTTTCCCTCGCGTTCGTACTCGCGAGTCGATGTGATTTTTTTCTTCCTCCACTCCCTTTTCCACCCTTTCGCCACGCCATTCCGCGGGGAAGGTGTAATTATAGAAAAACTGGTTCACCGGAAAAAGAAGAAGAAGAAGAAGAAGAAGAAAAGAAAAGAGAAAAAAAAGAAATGAATTTCGCTGCTGGCCACGATGATATACACGCGAATCCACGCATTGTACCGGCGTTCCTTTTAAATATATCGATCGGTTGGTCTGCAGCCAAGGGGGCAAGGAGAAGACGTCGGGGACGAGTAGTTCCGCGCAGGAAATTATTCTTTGGAACGGCCAGGGATAAATAAAAAGAGAGAGAGAGAGAGAGAGAAAAGAAGGAAAGAAGAAAAAGGAGAGAATGAGAAGTGAGGAGGGGGTGGAATAACGACGGCTCAAGTAAAATGCTCTTATCGTCGGTATAATATGTATCTCTCTCAGCGTCCGTCTCTTTCTTTCTTTTTCTGTCCCTTTCTCTGTCTCCTCGCTGCCCACCCCCGGCGACCCCTTTTCAACTGTCTGCGCGCCACCGTTTTCGGGCGACAACGGCGAGAGGGAGGGAGAGGGGGGGGGGGAAGAGGTGGTATCGTAATTATTCTCACTCGATTTAATTCTGCGTGGCAATACTGGAAATATTTTTCACGCTGGCTGCAACTCTCGCGGAAAAATGAGCGCGCCTCGGTAAGGAGAAACGAAGGAGAAAAAAGGGAGAGAGAAAATTCCGGCGAGAAAATGCCCGTACCCCTTCCTTTCGGTAGGGGGTAATCGGATCGTCGCGACGAATATACGCGTGGATGGGAGGGGGGAGGGAAAAAAATAGAGAAGGAACAAATCGTCCCTTATTGTCACTCGTCGTCCTTTAATAACGCACGTTTAACGCGCGCAGGAACGGAGAGCAAGGAGAACGCAGCTGATGAAGTTTCATGGTGTCTCATAAATATGGTGATACGAATTTGCCGGAGCATTTCGACGTGTCGATGAATTTTAAACGGGCCGTTAATTAGTCTCGCGAATGTACACGGTGGCACGCGGGCCGCTCCGTGTGACTAATGACGTTAGCGAGAAACATTTCGCGAATGAAAGTCGCGTGATTCGAAGGGTGGGAGGATTTGACATAATCGGCGCGTAATTTCCACCGTTGATCTTTAATACTCGATCCAGGCGTTGTTCAAAGCGGTGATTGCGAATAATAATAATAATAATAATAATAATAATAATAATAATAATAATAATAATAATAATAATAATAATAATAATAATCGAGGGATCGATTGGTTTGAACGAAAGGATATACGATTACGAAAAAGGAACGAAACGATTTTTTGACATTTCCATTGACGTCCTTTACGCGTTCGCCCGCGAACACAATCCAATTACGTGAAATCACGTATCGCACAGAAGCCTTTTGACCTTCGTCTGAAACATTTTTCATTAGAAAAATGTGATTGGGGATGGTGCCACGATGCGAGACTGCACCCTCGGCATTTCGAAACGTAAAAGCGAAAAGGCGACTCACCGCCAGGTGTATTTCGCGAAACGTACGAACATTCGCGAAGCGTACACCGGAATTTTCTGTAAGTACGCGTACCTGGCACTGTCAGATTCAAACGACTCTCGTGACAGGGTTGTTTCTTTCTTTCACTCGGCTCGCTCGTTGTTCGCTTTCAACGAGAGATGCTGCGCTATCGGCGCTCCAAGAGGGAAACGCTGAGCGAACAAATAGCTCGGAGAACGAGAAAGAGAGAGAGAGAGAGAGAGAGAGAGAGAGAGAGAGAGAGAGAGAAGGAGGCATGGAGTGGTAGAAAAAAGGAGCGAGACGGACGGATTTGTTATTAGAAAGAGCAAACTGCGACTAAGTCGGACGGTTGCGGTGGCTCTTGGAGTGCACCGGGAACTTTAATTTAACGCTTTTTCCTCCGCTGATTTTAGCAGTCGCACCTCGAGTTTCCTTAAAAGATTTTCCGCCAACGGGGAAACTCGGTTTTACGCCGAGCTCTATATGCGCGCGAGCCGCTATATTACAGTGGCGTTCAAATTAGAAACAAGAAAGAGAGAGAGAAAGAGAGAGAGAGAGAGAGAGGAAAAGAGGACGAAGAAATCGCTGGGCGGTTGGAGAGAAGAGAGACAGGAGGGGAAGCGAAAGAGAAACAAAAGATGGGGGATGGCGGGGGAAAAATGACGAACGAGAGCAACGAGTCCGAGGTAATGCCCTTTGCTCGGCTCTTTTCTAACTGAAAGTCAAGCGGTCGCGTTAAAATTGCTAATACAAGTAAAACAGAATACCTTCACGGTTACCTGAAGCTATTTCGCTTCGGACAGTCCAACGACGTTCTTCCAGAGGGGGGCGACACGCGTTCCCTTTTCACCGCTGGCGGGCTAAAGAGCGAAACAAAGTTCACCGAGAATGGCGAGAGCGTTAGAATTTGAACAACGCTTTAAAGAAAAGAGACCGACCGGCGCGAAACACCGGCGAATTTCGCCCCGAGTCGGTGGAAATTTTAATCGCAGGAACGTGGCTACACGTGTATTTTACACTGCCAATCCCCCAAAAACCGAAAGACAACGCGCACTCGCGAAATTAGACGGTGTTTGCGACGACCACATCGTTTCACGAGGCAAACCGGGGAAAACTGGCATCCGAGATTAGCATTGAAAATCGTACGTAGGACTGTACACCGAGTGGAGAGCGCGTGGTCTTCACGATGGCAATTTACAGAGGAGCTTTCGACGGGCAGCTGCAATTGGCTCGAGTCGCAATTGCGTCGATAACGCGGCGAAAACGAATCAGGCGATCGAGATAAAAAGAAAAAAAAAAAGAGGGAAAAAGGAAAAAAGAGACAAGACGAGGCAAGAAACGAAAAAAGTGGAAAGGAATCGTCGGACCAGAAGGAATTTTCCTCGAGCTTCGAGCTCGCTCAACGCCGTTCCAGAATTTACAACTCCCACGCGCATCAGCCGCCCTCCCGGCCGCTCTTGCTTCTTAAAACGACAACGATAAATCCCGAGCCCCGCGACCCCGCTAAATAACGAAACACGCGAGCCACGCGATTTCCCAGTAAATCCGTACTTTAATTCAAAGCCTCGGCCAGATTCGTCGGTCAGACGCACGCACGTCAACCGCATTCGTTCCGATACGGCGGAGAGAAAAGCACGTTCGGCCGACGCGCGACCGCGGACGTTTAAAAATCGCGTATGGAAAAAATTGTTGACGCACCTTCGTTGAATGAAATGTCCCGGCGCACATCGTAACAAGTGACTTTAAACTAAAAATGACGGCCTTACGATTTCGAAATTTCAGAACCTTCTTACGTACGTATACATCTACGCTCGAAGAAGTGACTTTGTTTAAATTAAAAATCACTTAGGTTTTAACAATTTTGAACTAAAACTTTTTTTTTACAATCTACATATGTACGTGTGTCAATGTTTGGAAACACCAAGACGTTTGGTCTTCTGGTAATTCCAGTGAGCTTTCTGGATGTTCGAATGAAAGAACGTCAAAATTGCCAATTGCGTTCGAGGGTTAAGAAAGCGGCCAGTTTCAGGTATCACAAGGGTTTAATTTATCGTTCGGCTGAACGAATTTGACGGACGATGCGAGGCGAACAAAAGCAAGACGCTGGTCGATTTGCCGCGTGTCTTTACGCGAGCTCTCTCTCTCTCCCTCTCCCTCTCTCTCTCTCTCAGCTGGCGTAAAAGCCGGGGAAAAATCAATGGCCAGCGGACCCGGTAGACGAGGGAACTTCTCTAGCACGAGACAATGGGGCAACGTCGGTTCGTGGCAGGGACATTCATTCATTTGTCGCTTGGAAAGAGTTTCGCTAACGGATATCATCCTCCCTTCTTTCCTTGGTCCACGGTTCGGGTCGTACACCGCCGCCTAACCCAGTTCCAGTCGATTCCCTCCGATTCCGCTAGAATCGGGTTTTTTTCCTTTCTTTCTTTCTTTCTTTATTTTTTCCTTTTTTTTTTTTTCTTTTTTGGTCGTGCTCGTCGTCGATTCGAACACGGCCAGCGGTGGTGCCCTCGGCGGAGGCGAGAGACGCTCGGAGAAACGCGAACCCGCCCAAACCCCGCCGGACAAATGTCCCGGAGAAGTTCCGGGACTTTCATTAATCTTTCACGCGACCGCTCGTTGCGGCGATATTGACTTTCTGGCCATTTTCGTGCAGCCACCTTGCGGCCCGTATTCGAAATTCCGGATGAAAAGCGACGGTAAACGCAGCTGAACAATCTCTGTTAATTGCTTTTCAACCGGTCAAACTGAATCCGAGACTCTCCCACCGCGGGCTTCCATTATGCCGCCGCTGAGAAAGAATCGGCTGGCGTTTCCGTCGTCGATTATTTATCAGAGGCTGATTACCATGCGGCGACTCGCACTCGCTCGTACGATCGATTATCGGAACGCCCTGTTTTGGTTATTCTCCGCGGCCGGAGAGATGGGATCGTTAACACCTGCAGCCAGAAGTGGCCTCCCGACTTCGACCGGAGTGCCCGATTCGTGCTAAAAAGATGAAAGTAACGCGAACCTTGTCCGGCCTCGAGTATTATATTTGATCGGCAGCAAATTCCCAGTTTATTCTCTCTTCCCGGTATGATGTATGATTTTACGCGCGTGACTCGAGCGCGTTCGATGATACTGCAAACAGTATCGCACGAAAGGATACATAATACGAGTGGGAAACGTAAACTTTGGTCCGTATATTAAAAAAAAAAAAGGAGAAAAAAAAGAGTCGTTTAAATTGTAAACGATTGTCGATAAAATTGTAAATTTCAATGGGAAAATTGTTGAGAATTGATCATTTCGACCACTTTGGTGTTTCTAGCGTTAACATCGCGACCACTGTTCATTATTTTTTTTTCTTTTTTTCTCTTTGGATGATGATTTTGCAAACAGAACTGCGAGAATCGGAGAATTTCCCTCTTCTGTCGCTGTCACGAACGTAGCCTCGGATGCACGGCAATTGTTTACAAAATTTACGATCGATCGCTCGTAAAAGAAACAGTTACAGGGAAATCCGTGAAACACGAACGTCGTTAATAAGGTTGACAGGGCAGTTTCATTTACTACTCGAATAACACAGCTCGTGTAACACCCTCCGACCAACGATATTACCGCATACTCTGCGCTGTGAACTTTGCTATTTATAATATCAGCGAACGACGGACTCGTCGAACGTGCCTGTCGCATGCAACCGCCCGTTGTTTTCTACGCGCGCGTTTTCTCTAGCGTGATGTGCCGTAAATTCGTTATCGACGTGATATCGGCGGCTGTCCGCGACATCGAAAAGCCAGAGCTGTGCACGAAATCATGCTAACTGGGTTGTCCACTCCCGGCTTTTTTCCCACCCCCTTTGGACCGTCGTCGTCGTCGTCGTCGTCGTCGTTGTTGTCGCTCGCCTGAAAATCTCATCGACTTACCTGTCCCGGTAACACGGAAGCAGCTTCAAGCCGATCTTCGTTATCCTCGCTTCTCCAATTTTCTCGCCAGCCTTGCCGCTCCAGACCTTTTTCGCCCGCCGGTACCCTTTTCCCCTGCCGCTATCTGCGTCCCTGCGGAGAATCAGTTTACATCTAATAATTCCCCGGTAATTCCCGCCTATTATACGACGGTGTAAGTCAATTCCAGCGTTAAAAGGGACCGTCGTCCGTAGTCGCGTTTCAAATCTAAACCAGAGTCGCCCCTAAGAGGAGGGGGGGGGGGGAGGAGCCTTGCGGGAATAAAGACCAGACGCGGGGGTCGCGGCGAAACGAACGCGGGAAAGAAGAAACTAAGAAGATAAAGGAAGGAGGAAGGCAAAGAGAAATAGATGGAGAAAGAGAGAAAGAGAGAGAGAGATGGCATTTTGCAAGCGCAGCGAGTTGGCGAAAGAAAAGTGCACGATTATTAGCTTTCTCCTTGCTACACCAGCACAGCCACGGCTAGCCCACCCTCCCTTTCCGTAAACGGATTATAGGGGGCTTTGCTCCGGGCCCTTTCCCTCCTTCGAGGAACAGCTACTTCGAGATCTAGTCGCGCCGTCAGAAAGAAGAACCTCGCCCCCTGATCGCGGCGGGGGGAGGAGGGAGGGCGCGCGCGCAATTCGGGCCAATTTAATCCTGATTCAAGATCTGCCGTTCCCGGAACGGTAAATGAAACGGCAACGCAAGCGACGCGACAAGAAATCGAGGCTCGAGCTGTGCTCGCTCGTTACCGCCGCGAGCGTGCATGTTAAAACGTCAGTGCTGAATTTTCGGCAATCGCGACGCGCAAAAAACGGCGAAACTACGTTTCGTAAAACTTTTCTTCCTTCTTCTCGAGTCGATTTACGCGATCGACGTTTCGTTTGTTTCTGTTTAGTTTCCTTCTTTTCTTGTTTTCTCCGACGTCGCAGCTACTTTGAAAAGGAAATTCCAAAGATTCGTTTAACGTTACTCGGAGATTGAAAGGAAGCAGAAAATGCCGGTTGCTCGTTAATGGGTTGAACGTCCCCCCCGGTGTGTCCGTGGAAGACAACAAATTCTCGAAGCAACTTTTACCCCGAGTTCCAAGCCGATAAATTACATTTGGAAGCGTAACCGCATTACCGTGGACACTTGTTGAAACAAAAGAAGAGGAGCAACAAAGGAAAATACTAAAGATTACCAGCGCCTGCAAGTGTCCGCCAAGTGATAGTATTTTTAGAAGCGTGTTGGGACGTGTCATACGTCGCTGCATCGTCGCGTCGCGCCGCCGAGTTAAATTAGGCGAGCAGCAGGGGTAATCTTTCGGAGCGCGATAAACTTTTTCCAGACGCGAGTGCCAAAGTGACAAAGAGACGATTTATATTTTACTTTCGCGACGATTTCTCGCTGCTCCGACAGTGCCTTCGACGATCTTTCGTTCGCTCGAACCGTTTCACCTTTTTATCTCGCCAAAAGTTTGCGCGCCGCCACACGCGTTTGATATTGATATTTGGAAAGGGCTCTGGTGATTTCCTAAATGACCAGTGATGTCAATTCGCGAAACTTTTAACGAGTCGCAAAACATCCGAGCTCCCTCTCTCTCTCTCTCTCGATATTTGCGTTCGATAACAAACCGTGTGTTGCGGAAATGGGGCGAGCGCGAGTTTCTTGTGCTCGTTTACGAGAGACAAGACCAATATTTAATGAAAACCGTAGCGAATGCAGGAACAGTGGTAGCGCGGACTTTATTACGCTACGGTCGCCGGTACCGGCGAATACAAATCAATAAGCAAAAGAAGAATAGGGGAGGGGGGAGGGGGGAAGGGTGCGAATAAATGAAAGCACCATGCAGTGACGAATGAGCTGCAATACAATCAACGCTTTAAAGTCTATAAAGAATCGGTAATAAATGTAACGCGCTGCGATCCGACGGCCGTAAAGCACGTACACACAAACACACACACACACACACACACGCACATCGAGAGAACGCAACTTCCCGTTTCAGGATTTCAACTGCTAAGAGGAGATTGATGAAAGCAGAAAAACGGTCGGGATTGTAGATCTTTATCGATACGAGCTGCGAAGCTACGCGACGCGTAATTTCACCGTTTCACGCCGTCGACGGAAATAAATAGCCGGAACGGCGGCGGCGCGCGAAATCGTCGTGAAATCTGGCAAAAAGAAATTCCGATTTACAATCGCAGTTTTCCGTTTTGCGTAAGCTAAACCGCGATCGCGGCGAGGCGGGGCGAATCGATCCGGGCGAATTTCACCAGAAGACTTAAGGGACACGGGCGGGGGCCGGTCGGCGAGGGAATTCTTCAATTATCGCGCGCGTACGCGGCAGCCGTTCGCCCCTCGAACGTAATTTCGTTGAAGGGCCCTAGAAAATCTCGAATCTCGGCTGGTTTTTTTCGCGGCGCAAGCGCCACTCGACTCCGAAGTAACGGAAACCTTACGCGCGCGTGTTTAACCGCAGCTGGGCACACGCACGCGAGATTACACGATCCGCGCGCGTCTGTCTGTAGGATCAACAACCGCGCGAACACCGGCGCGCCGGTATTTTCGGCCAGACGCGCGATGTTGGAAGCGGGCAGAAATCGCCCAGGCACCATTGGCGTAGAACGCCGTGAAATATCGATTCTCGAGGGTCGCCGCAAAATACGACGCCGTGCTCGCCGCGCTCTGCTTCCTTTTTCGTGCATCCTTGGCCGGGGCACGTCAAATCCCCTCCCCTCCTCCCTTCCTTTCCTCCCGCTCTCTCGAGCTTTCGCGATGATGAAACAAACTTTCGCGGCAGACTGTGGTGGCGACGGCGTGCTACCACCCACTATACACCTCTAACGCTCTATTCTGTTTCGAATTTTTTTAATTACTCGACGAGCAAAAATTCTCTGACCCGGCAAGAACACGCGTGCGAGAGATTCACAGACTGGCCCCGTCGTCACTCTCCGTGGTTCCCCCTTTTCTTACTCTTTCTTGCTGCGAGAGGGGAAAGAGCTACAGGGGACACGAAGCACAACCCCTTTCAAGTCTCTCCGCCAAGCTTTTTATCGCGAATATAAAAACCGCCCCGTTAAAAACGTTGTTCGACGCGAGAAATAACCACGTCCGCGACGCTGAACAGAACCGCGGGGGCCATGCGAGCCATGGACCGCGAACCAGCGCCAAATTAAAAACGTTTTTCGAAAGACAGTGGTCTCGTTTTCTCTTCTTCTTCCTTCTTCGTCAATTCGTCAGGCCGCGCGGCACAAAAGCAATTTCTTCCCCGGTGCAGTTTCTTGCCGCCGCAAACGCGACACATTTCGACCCCTCGACCTCACTCGGCCGGCTTTGAGGCACGCGCGATGGACACCGTCGACATTCGAATTAAAAGCGACTCCAACAAACTTCCCTCCCTCTCTCTCTCTCTTTCACTTTCACAAGAGATGCCGACGCCACTGGCTGCGCGCTTTTAAACACGGCCGAGACGTGCGACGCGCGACAAGGCGTCTCAATCTAAATAGAGATTCCATGTGTCGCTGCGAAGCGTGAGAACAGGTCGTTTGCCGCAGGGGGGGGGGACGAGCGTGGACAAAAACCGTCCGCAGGATTATTTCCTTTCAATTAAAACGTTCCCGGGGTAATTGTTCGACGCTCACCGACTGCCACGCTGGGGCTCTTCCAGTTTTCTTCTCCGCCGTGGCGGTGGCCACCGTGAAACGTGAAAACGGCGAACGGGGCGAATTTTCGCACGCCCGACGATAACTCTTTTAATCGGCCTTCTTTCGATTTGTTTCTTTACGAAACTCCCGTCGGCCGATAAATTTTATCAGGCCGGATTACGCTCCACCGACACGCACCTTCCCCCATCGACTGTAAAACGGCGAGCGCGACCCTTCTTTATCCACCTCTTCATTTTTTCTTTTCCCTTCTTCTTCTTCTTCTTCTTCTTCTTCTTATTCTTCTTTTTACAAGAAACAGTGAAAAGGTCTTTAGCTTCTACGACTTCAGGTTCTCCTCTTCTCCGCTTATCCGCCCGCTTCCGAGCAAACGGAGAAATCTTCGATAAAAACAGCGTACAGGGAGAGAGAGAGAGAGAGAGAGAGAGAAGGTTATCGCCTCGAAAGAAGTTATTCGACGGAATTGATACCCAGCCGCGACGGCCCCGAAAGAAATGGAAGCGTCGGACCTCATTATTAAGTAAGAATCCATTACGGCGTTACTGCCACGCCAATAACGAAAGCCGACAGCCGCCACGCTGAATTATTCGTCTAACGTCGGTGCCACGAACGGACACCGAAAGTCTGTCTCAACTTTTGTCCTCATTATCCATTGGATTAACCTGTCAAGTGCGCCCGATTATTCCGTTAGCCGAGTTAGTAGGCGTCGTTCGGTCATACCGACGAATATATCGCGCCCCGCCGGTGTAACGCGACATCGAGATTTTCTCGTCACCCGCCAGGCTTTAGATTTCTCCCTCTGCCTCTGGCCTACATTTCGACTCGGCGAGTATTTTTCTCCACTACCGAGAATACTCGCGCGAGAGAGACGAGGGTCTGAGAGAGAGAGAGAGAGAGAGAGAGGGAGAAAATATTACGAAACTCTGCAACGAAGCAGGATTGGTCGGATTTCCCTGATTTTCCACGGCATCGTCGAGACGCTTTTGCCAGAAGCTGCGAGCAAAAGCGCAACGCGACCGAAAACCGCCTCTTGTCCTCAGCCACTCTCCTCATTAAATCAGCTCGAGAGGTCGAACCACTCGAGCCGCGGCGAGCGTCGTCGAGCATCGTCGAGGGCACGAATTCTCCCTACATCCCCCCCCCTCCCCCTCCCGCCCCGCCGCCCCCAGGTCTTTTGCGAAAACCTGCCGATGATATCGGAAACACCATGTACAACGCCATGCTCGCGGTACAATTAACGTTCCGTGCAATACGTGGCTGCATTAACATCCGCCGCTCGTTGAAGGACACTCGGCGTGTACGTAGAATAAACATTTTTTTTCGTCGCCGAGTTTCGAGCATGTTTTTCGAGAGGGAAATATATTTCGAAAATTCGCCCGAGAGCGGTGCGCCGAGCGGTAAGCAATTTGACTCGCGCGGACGACATCGCGTTTGATACGGGTGGGATTAAAAGTGAAAAATCGCTCGCTAGCGACAGTGGTCGCCGCGCGACAATTCAGTCCAATTCCCTCAATTTTGAATTCTCAGAGTGTAACAGAGTGGACTGGTAATCCAACCTCTCGAGTAGCATCGTAGTAGATGCCGGGTGCTCGATTTTATTTCACGTCCATCCTACCCACTCCCCCCCCCCACCCTCGTAACAGAGATTAGCGATGAAACGCGATTCGGCAGAGAAAATTCCGAAACCGGAGTAATAACTTTAACCCTTTGAGTTTTAATATCGAGTTACACTCGCGGCGCGAATTACGCGCGCTTCGATTCGAAGGAGAGAGCAGATTGCAGCACCCAGCGAAACGTGAATTTGAAATTTTCGACTTTAATTCTTCAAACTGAAGGTTAACTGATACATAAAATTATATACGCAATTTTTACGTTCGACACGACGCGACACGGGGTTCGCTAAAACGTCATTTCGCATTCTACCGATAGACGGTTTTAGGATAGCATAACTGTGATAATATCAATCGGACCTGGCAACACCACGAAATAATTAAAAAGAAAGTTTCATTATTTTTATTATTTGTTTATTCGTTATTGCGTCTTGAATATATGAGTGAAAATTGAAGAAGAAGATCGACACACTTTGAAATTTTATTACAAAATGTTGCTGAAAACATTATTGACGCAGTATCAGTACGTGTGGCACAAAGCTAGCTTGAGCGTTTTCAGTCTGGAAATTTTGATGTCAAAGATGCACCTCGCTCTGGTCGATGAAATCATGGAAAAAATTGAGCAAGACTGGCGCATTAGTAGTCACGATATCAATAAGGAACCAAACATCGAGCACAAAACCATTTTTAAATCATTTGGAAAAGGCTGGATACAAAAGGCTCGCCGTACCACGTGATTTAACACTAAAAAATTTAATAAATCGATTTTCTTTGACAAAAATGGACAGAACTTGGCTGAGGAGTTTTGATGCATCCACTGTATAGTCGTCACCTTGCACCATCAGAGTACCATTTGTTTCGGCCTCTACAGAACTCTCTTAATGGTAAGGCAAAGTTGACTTCGAAAGAAGCTTGTGAAAATCACGTGTCGCAGTTTTTCGCTCAGAAATCACACAGAAGTTTTACAGTGACGATATTACGATTTTTACCTCAAAAATGGCAAACGATGGTCGAACGAAAACGGCGCGTACTTTGTTTAACAAACTTCGCTTAAAATATGAAAACAACTCGTATCACAAAAATACGAAATTGCTTTTTACTCGACCAACACAATAACTAACGCTCACTGAAGATTGAGAAGGGAATTGTCAAATCGTTGCAGCTCTCAACTCTCACATCGGCCAAAAGTTTGAATCGTTTTTCTCCCGGAACGGAAGATCATCGATTCGCGTTCTTTTCACGAAAACTCGCGAGCTCGTCCGCGATTGTGCACGTGCATGCATATGTGGTATATCATTATCGCGATTCGCGCCGTTGAAAACGACGCAGGCGAGCCAGCAACACGGGCCGAATTAGATATTCACCGACAATGTTATCAAACGACATACCTAAGCGGCGCGAGACGGTGCATAAATCGAACAGCGTGTATTATTAAGAGACAGGCCGCGTATCGATCGCGACGATACGACGACTGTAACGTACGACCGGCACACCGTTCCGCTCCGCTCCTGAGATCTGGGCGAGCGTTAAGCGATACGCAGTCGCGAATTCGCAGAACGAGGAACGTCCCAAGGAGGAACGGCACTCACTTC
This sequence comes from Tetragonisca angustula, assembly GCA_036937485.2. Lineage (NCBI taxonomy): Eukaryota > Metazoa > Arthropoda > Insecta > Hymenoptera > Apidae > Tetragonisca > Tetragonisca angustula. The sequence continues at coordinate 791,760 of JAWNGG020000077.1, read as the reverse complement.
CTCGCTGAAGTCGAGCGAATCGAGCGAAACGAGTCGCGGCTGAACGGGCGGCAGAGGCAGAAATTGAAACTCGGTCGAGTGCCGTTCGGTCGGCCAGCAAAAAGATTCAACAAAGATACTTGGATACTCTAATTGAAAATGAAATTGCTTCTCTTTGGAAAATAATATGCAAGCACACTCGTAGTTGGATGGCTGATAATTATTATCTGGGACACGGGAGCACACGGGGCTATCTAAACTTGGTAAATCGCGTCGAAGGTCTGTCGGTGAGGCAGAAGGTGAGGCGAGCATGTATGTACACTATATATATATTCGTATATTCGCTGGATGAAAGCTGCCTTTAAAAAACCAGTCCGGCAACTTCGTCAAGGACTTGCAAGGTCGAGCAGCGTGTAACAAACAGACCTTGGGACAGATGCTACGTCAACAAGCCGAAGGTTGAAAATTTTAGCACCTGTCGCTTTTGAAACCGCCACCCGTGAACGGATCAACGCACAGGCAAAAGCACCGAGTACTGTTCCGCTTGTGGCGGATGAGAGGCAGCCAGATAGAGAGGAAGAGAGAAAGAGGGAGAGGAATCGGTCGGAGATGATAATAAAGAGGCGGATCAGGATCGATCGACGCTGACGCATTGTTCCCCGGAATTCTCTCTCTCTCTCTCTCGATGACAATAACTTAAATCTATACGATCCGGCAGTGTACACAGTCTGGAGAGTACACACTTTTGCCCACCGATACTTTAATGCGATTCCAACTCCTCTGTCGCGGTTTTTCAAAATATATACAAAGAAGCAGGTATGAGCGTCGTTGATCGAAACATTGAGGAGAACAATGCGACAGTCGGGGAGAAAGGGAAAAGAAAACTCTTCCGTGGGGGGAGGAAGGGTGCAAAAGTTTTGTATGTGCACGGAAGAGATAGATGGCAACGAGACAAGAGAGAAAGGATTCATCGGTTTTTCGATTCTCGACGAGTTTTTTTTCGGCAAATCGAGAAGCGGCTACAGCGACGCACGGAAGTAGCCAATTATGGAAGCGTACAATAGCAGGGAATTTTCGCGGCAGGAAGACCCGACGCGAAGGGAAGTTGGTTTTCGAAGGCATCGGAAGTATCGATTTTCAAATGCCGGTTTTTCCGTTCGTACACGCGCTCCTTTTCCTCCTCCGATCGTATCCTATCGAGGAAACGATCTTGCTTTTATTTCACTCTTGGGACCTGGATATTTCGTTACGCCGGACTGAGTCGATGGTTCCTCTCTCTCTCTTCATCTCTCTCTCTCTCTCTCTCACTTTCTCTACAACCTCGTTCCCTCGTCCCTTTCTCTGCTGCACGTTACACGGCCTCGACTATCGGCAGAGCACGTTCTCTCCCTCTCTCTCTCTCTCTCTCTCTTCATATTCCAGCTTTTCATAAACGTGACGTAGAACGCGATGAATTATCGTCATTACCGCAGCCATTCATGACAACCGCCTGTCTTCGATCCTGTTCTCGATATTCGACACTCTCGTATACGTGCCGCAACAGCCAGGCTAGTTTCAATGAATTACCGTCAGATCGACGCAGTAATTGTAACCGCGTTAGCCGGAGCGTTAACTCGATTTCACACGTGGCGCCGCGATTATCGTTCTCGCCACTTCCATCTCGTTCTCCTCTCCTTCTTTTTTTCTCCCCCTTTCACCTTCGCTGGCCCCGACGCGTTCGAACCCATTCGATTCTTCGTTTTACGACTCGATCGTCCCCGGTGAACTTGCCCGCTCGCTCCGGATGGTGCCAAGGAAGCGTGAGCGACTCGAGAAGACGCGAGAGACTCGTGGTCAAGCGGAAAGAAGCAGAACCGCGCGTAACTTTCGGCTTCTCCCACTTTCGTCCACGATCCACCCTCTCTTCCCCACTTCCAGCACCGGGCGATGTTTAACTTGCCTTGGCAGATAAAGTTTCTTCGACGGATCGACACGGATGAAACAAACGAGTTCTCCGCGGGTTTGTCGGATTAACATTTAACGCTGGCGAAAACGGAGACGGCCGTTCCGCCGCGGCACCCGTTTCGAGAAGTAACTTTGTAGTTGGCCTGCGAGAGTTATTTCGGTAGAGAGAGAGAAAGAGAGAGAGAGAGGGGGGGGGAGGGTGTTTGCCGGCGAGAGCAACGTTGGCGGTCCGCGTTTAATATTTCCCCGCGTTTCAACGTCATAATGCACGCTTTATTAGTGAAAAGGAAGCTTCCGTGGCGCGCTGTCTGACCTAGTAACTTCTACTTCTACTTTGACTGCACGCCCGCTCTACTGTTACCAATCTCTGCTGCGAAATTGAACGTTGCAGTTGCGACGGTGTAACACGCTCTGGTTGCTCTCGCGCTCTCGTGATTTATTCAGTTGAAACTGCGTGCGATGTTAATTAAACAGAATTTAAAAAAGAGAGAGAGAGAGGGGGGGGGAGAAAAGAAGAACACGCTAATGAATTAACGCAAGTGACAAGTTATTACAGATTACAGGCGACATCCATCATCCATTGGTTCGTAATTTTTCATCGGTTAAGATAATCAGATGACGTACTTGTGAAATCTCGCTTGATTTATTATCATACTTGTTGATCCCGCGACAGTGTAATTAACAACGATAATTTATAACTTATGTGACTTATAGGATTTCGCTAATGACAGCGGCTCGATTGTGCGTAAGATGGCGCCGATAGTCCGTTTAGGTCCGCGGCGGAAGTTAATAAAATACATGTGTACATGTATAGGGAACACGTATCGGGTGTCATACAAACGAGTGATCGATTAGTTCAGTCGGCTGTTGAAAATTCAATGTCGACCGCGGACTAATTTTTCATACGGCCGCGTCGATACAGCATGTAACTCGCTCGAATCACCGTGTAATTCCTAGTTCATCCCCTGCCGCTATAGTTATTCGACGTTATTTCGTTCGATCGCGCTGCGTGCGCGCGCTTTATTGCCCGCTGTCATTCAGCCACCTGTCATCCTTCGTTCTGTTATAATTAGAACAAAACAAAACAAAACAAAACAAAAAAGAAAAAAGGAAAAAACCGCCTCGATTGTTTAGAATCTAACACTCTAACATTTTTACATTCGACGCAACGATCGATTTATCATAGCAGGGCTAATCTTCTCCGTTGATTCGCTTCGTAACCGAATACCGAGCGATCGATGGATTCTACCTTTTCCCTTTTTTTTATTTTATCAAAGCTGTCGTATTTCAAGAGAGATTTATTCGAGAAAGAGAATTTATACGTACGTTTTCGGTTAAAAAAAAATCATTTAAAATATTTCTTATATTTATTAAACTCCCGTGTTACTGGCTGCAGTGTGCGTTGCTCATACCGGATGACACCTAGCTATATTTTATTACGGATTTCCCCAAAATTGAAGGGCTATTGGCCAGCGAAACTTCTCCACCAGCAAACGGCTGACTAATCCAGAATTTTTTACTTCAGTCCTCCCGGTATTTTCAAGCACGCGAGTTTTCTGAAAAAATTTCTCTCTCGGCGCAAACCATTTTAAATCACGCGTCTACGCTGAAGCTCTATGAAATTGTCAAGTTTGTTCCATCAGTGCTCTATTCTCGAAAAAGAGGGATCGTCGAATCGAAGGATACATAAAGAGCCAGGAATTACCGATTTCAACCATCGATCCGATCGATTCGATTCTTTTTCCCCTTGCTCGATCGATCGTTTCGAACAAGCCGGCGCATAACTTGAGGGAACCTGTGCCTCGTCCACGCGTTGCTCCGTTCGTTCGGGGCAAGCCGCAACGATCGAGCCCGGCGTTCTCAATGAACGCTCGACACGCCATCGTGGCCTTATCTTGGCCACGATTCGTGACAGTTTTACGCTTCCGTTGCTTCTTAATCTTCATCGGGCAACGATCCTGCACGACATGCGCGACCAATCGATTCGTTAGTACCTACAAATTGGTCATGGCTGGTGGCCGTGCCGCGAACAAACACCGTTTGCCACCAAGTTACCGACGCAAACGAGCCACTTTTGTCACCGTGGTTTTGCACCAGTAATGTTGCATTAATTAACGTGGCGTTCTCTCTCTCTCTCTCTCTATATATATATATATATATATATATATTTGCAGGTAACTGAATTAAGGCCAACAAAGCAGTAACCTTTTGAACATATTTGGCCAAGAGAAATAACGGGTGTAATCGTTAGAATTATAAAACGTAAAACTGCCAAATCGCGCATGTCGTTGGTGCAAGATTGGAATTGGATAACGACGCGTCAGAAGTTACGTTAAGTGGCTTTTCACGTTGAACAATCAGACGTCACTTGACACGACGTGGTTGACATCGTGCTTAAGCTACATTTACTGTCACTGTCGAAACGACTGAGTTCTACCAAGAAGGGACGAGTGCGTTATTTTCAATTGAAAGTTGCTTAAAGCAAACGAAAGTCTGCGATTTGAAACGATCTTCACCGAATTAAAGAAAAAAATCGATGCAAATCAAACAAGGTCTCAGAGAGCTAACAAATCCTCGACAGACTTTTTTTGTATCATCTGCTAGCAATTGACGAAGCATCGCTTCAAATAAAATGACAGCATTGGAAGTAATCATTCTAATGGTATTTAATATGAAATTTCGTGTAATATCGTTTAAATTTAGAACAACGATCAACGTACATTGCGGATTTGCTGAAACACGTATAATACACAAGAGTTAATGATACACAGTTTCAGTCTTTGGAAAAATAATATCCTCCGCTATTTTTTCAACTTTTGCAAGACGCAACAAAAAGTTTATATGAATTACTCCAATGAGTGTCAATTGACTCAAAGGACCGTCTTCAGAAATTTATGTCGTTATTATAGCTTTCACCTTAGGCGTCTGTTCAGATATTATACATGGTGGCCACTGAAAAACTGAAGGGTTTGAAAAAGTCATAACTTTTCAATCTTTTCTAGTTTCTTTATGTTTGTAGGTTATAGAAAAAAAGTACTGAAAGAAATCCATTGATTATATTTCCAAATAAAATAAAAAATTTAAAAAGCATGTGCCTGTAAAAGTTATTTTTGTTTTATATCATTCAGTCTTCAGACCACCTTATATTATTATACATCAAATGTCATACGTTCGTTACAATTGTCAGGAAATTGTAAAAAGCGAAAGTCCGAGCTGTTGGCTAGATTTAAGTACGATGTTTCTTCCATAGGGACAGTCGACAGAGAGGACGATTTGGAGGGCAAAGAAACCTCTTGAATTATCGGGCGACTTTTGCGCTTTAAACACGCCAATTACAAGGACGTGGCACGTTTCTCTCGCGTGCACGATTCGGAGAAGCCCCAGTGTCCACTCCGAGGCTGAATTACCCGACGTCGGATTGCCATAATTGCGCGTTCATTATCCACGCGGTAACTCAGTTTCGTTCATGTGCGCCGCGTTCGACGCGACGTAGCAACCGGCGGCGAATTAAAAACTGCCCGGCCAGTTTGATTAACGGCACCGCGGATCTCTCTCTCTCTCTCTTCGGGGATTAAGCAAAACCTTGCGTGTAATCGCGTTACAAACGGATGAAGAGCACGGCTGACGACGTTTATTTTCTACCGTGGAGGGACGGGGGGGAAGGGCGATCTGCGTCGTCGCCCGATGAAAACGAATGGAAATCAAGCGAACGACTTCACCCTGCCACTGATTCAACCAGCCTGCCCATAAATAAAAAGGGAGACGAGTTTTCGACGTTAACGCTGGCAACAAGGATCGCCAAGTATCATACAGAGACGACTGCAATTAATGAAACCGTTGCGACGAAAGTAAGTGGATTTATTTAGTTAATTTGTGCTTCTGTTTCAACAAAAGTCGGTGCTACTCCTTTGCGCAAGAATAAAATATATTTAACGCGTTAAATGCGATAATTCGCGTTAAATTATAATGATAAATACTGTGTTACTGTTACGCGAAGACGTAAGAATAAACGAAGGGAAATTGTTCTAATTAGAGCCACGTGAAAATTTTTCAACTCGTCCGACCTTTTTCGTTTTAATAAAATCGAGGGACGAGCGGGCGAGCTTTATTAATGAAGTTTATTAATTATCGAAGATACTGTACGTTGGTAATTGATGTTTTCTACCCTCATCAATATGAAAGCTTACACCCTTCCAATGCGTTTCCAAAATGCATTGAATATCTTCTTCTCAACGTGTACAGTGCTTACAGACGAAACTTTGGAGCTTTTTCAAGTTAAATAAATGATCTGGAAACGACAGTAGAGGAATTCATTTCTTCGATGTGACAGATGTAACAATGAATTAATTTAGTATCAAGTTGAGCAATTTCTCATCTACGACGTGATGACTTAGTCGATTCTAATTCATGAACAATCGCGTACTTTCGGCAATAATCAAAACGCTTTGTTGCTGTGAATTTCATAGAGAAATCTAAAGTCTTCGTCGACCATCGATCATACATCTCGTCTCTATATCTGTTATAAATATTTAAAAAATAGTATAGGAATTCGTTTCTTTGACGAAAGAAACTCTGTGACAAATGTAGCAATAAATTAATTTAGTACCAAGTTGAGCAATTTTTCATTTATGACGTCTCAGTTAGTCTTAATTCCTGAATCTACACTCGACGACAATCAAAATCGCGCCTTGTTGCTGCGAATTTCAGACAGAAATCGAAAACCACCGATCACACAACTCCACACCTGTTAAAAATATTTACAACGGCTATCGCCATCCCTTGGAAAGCTTTATCGTGTCGATGTACCGAATACCAATGACCGACAAACACCGTAACCATCGTCGAATTACAAGAATTACAACGCGAGTCGTGAAAGAGTCGCCCCTACGTGACGGCCATATTTCCATCGACGGAGCGGAATAATCCTCGTCGTATCACTCGTGAAACTCTCGACGACGCTCGATGGAAAGCATGGGACGGAGCTGTATCCGATGGAAAAATCGGTTTTCACGAGAAGAACCGTTGTAGAACGGTCTTTACGACGTCTATTAAAGATGGAAAAGCGTGCAGCTGGTCGCAGGGTGGGAGCGATCTCCCTCGCGATCTCGTCTTTCAGCAGATGCTGCGCGCCAGTTTCACAAGCCCAAGGTGACGCCGTACGAGGAACAAACGCGAGAAGGACAGGAATCGGTTGATCGGGATCGTCCATCGACGAAGGATCGACGAACGTTGCCCGAAGATCGATTCCCTTCGTTAGGAAGACCATCCTCTCTTTGACTTTCTCTCTCTCTCTCTCTCTCTCTCTCTCTATTCCCGGTTCGTTTTAGCCCGACGGCGATAGATCGAACCGTCGGTCATCAAGATTACGGGCGGCCGGTCGCAGGGGACTCGGAACCGGAAGCCAGACGTCCATCAGCGTCTTGATAAAAAGATGAGAATCCTTTGAACGACGTGATTTCCAGGATGAACTTCGATCCGAGCGGAAAAGCTGGCTTGTTTCATGGAAATAATCAACGTAATAGCGACGTAATTAGCGTAATAGGAGACGTTTTGTAGTTTAAAGGGTAGTCCGACAGAGATAACCGATCTGCGATGTTGATAAGGTTGGAGGGAAAAGAATTTACCAACATACTTGCAGACGATAACGTTAATAACTGCGAGAATGAAATGAATTTTCGAGATGGTTGTATTCCGGGAATTGTCAGGATGGTTAAGAGACAAGAATTTGTCAAGATGAATCGTATTATTACAGCTCGATTTATCTCGACGGATAAATGGCGACTGTCGGTTTTTCTTTCGTTTTTTTCTTAAAAAATAACAAAGGCGTTCTGATCCTGATGGTTCGAGAAGAAGAAGAATTTGTCAAGGTGGACGATATTATTGGTAAATCCGGATTCGAATGCAGCCGCGATGATTAATGAATCGCGTGGCACGGGCATCTTACCGCGCAAATTGCGGAAATTTATTCTCCCTGCTCGATTTCCTTCTCGCTGCAAGAGGGGTCTTCACTCCTTTGCCGGCAGGCTTTTCGCTCTATCCCCGGGCGCTGGAGAGACTGTCTTGATCGATGACGGGGACGAAATAAAACGATACCGAGCAAAATATACTACGGAGAGAGCGGCGCGGCGAGACAGCAACAACCGATATCAAACTTTATTCCCTTCCGTCATTTTTCAACGCGGCCCCCGACGGTGTTCCTTTTATTTTTCAATGAAATACTAAGATATCCACTTCGAAAGGTGTCTTCGAAGGGGGGAAAATAGAAGAAGATAACGATTGCATCGCTCGCCAATCGAGTTTCCTTTTTTTCTCAAACTCGATTAATCTCGCCAACAGCTCACTTCGTTGCCAGAGGATTTCATTCGCATGCTGTTCAACACAACCGGCCGCGTCGTGCATGATCGGTCGGGCCTGAGCGTACGAAGTTTCGTAATTTCTACGATCCGCAGAGATAACGAGACACTCGACTCGATAAAAGTGACTGCAGCCGAGGAACTGAAAGCCGAGGGGCCAGAAAATCACCGCTTTCGACAAACAATTTTAACCCCTTCAAGATCGAGAGTGTAGCGTGTTTGGAGAGCAAACTTTGTTCAGCGAGATAAGAATTCTTTCTTTTTTTTTTTTTTTTTACACACGCGTGCACGTATTTGATCAGATTTAATTTATATACAGTAAATTGTCTCACGTACTATAACACGTGGTAGGTAGTAAAACACCAAGTATAAAAATTTATTTTATTTCTGTCGAAGGTGTGCGGCCTACAAATTTAAAATTTCGCATCTCACACTCGCAACTGATGCTACATTTTAAACTGGCGAAAGACGAAATTATCGTGGTGAAATGTGGTTATTTCGACGAGTGGAGCACGGCGCGGATTAACAAATTCCAAGAGACGCGAGAGATTCCTGCGTTCGCAAATAGCGACGCGATCGAACGAAATTTGTCACGAAGCGACCAAGCTGCCGGAAGAGCATTTCGAGGCTTCCAGCGTGTACATATTCCATTCGTCTCCTCGTTCCAGAAGAGACGCGTGCACTCGCGAGACGATTCGTACAACGTTTGCCTAGGCTCGTTCCCGCTTTTAGGCTACAGACAGAATACATTATCCTTGCTTGATTTTCCTGCGAAAAACGCGCGGACAGGGAAAAATAGAGAGACAAAAGGAAAATTTAATTTTTCCCTTTCCTTTGTACGAACGAGGAGACAAACCAGTTACAGGAGTGACTGCTGCAGGTTGAAAGTTCGCGAGCGATCGGTCACGGAGAAGGATTTTCGCGAAATCCCCAATACCGAACGTTTTGTCGTATTTTTTCTTCTCTTCGTTTTTTCTTTAATGCAGCGTCTCCCGTTGCTATTACAGGCTGGAGAGGCAAACGACAAATTTCAAGTCTAAAGACGGCTAAAGACCGAAGGTAGATGGACGAGAAGGTGGGAGCGAGGGTGGGCTTCTTTCAAGCAGAAACGAAGCCGGAACCGTCGACGGGTTCTGAAATAAAAGTCGCCCACCGCGGCGTTTTGAAACGTTTGACGTTGGTGATTCTGTGAATCTTGTCATCGACAACGACGAGCACGGTATGAGGGGAGGGAGGGAGGGAGGGGGCAACAACCGTCTGCAAAGAGAAAAGGAAAAAGTGGGCGAGAAAATAGAAGGAAGGGTGGAGGCGAGAGAGAGAAAGAAGGGAACGAGAAAACCGAGCGAGTAAACGAGAGAGAGAGAGAGAGAGAGAGAGAGAGAGAGAGGATGCAAGGTTGGTGAAAGCGGGAGAATGAAAAGAGAAGAATCGGCGGTCTCTTTTCGACGCGGGTGCCCAGAGGGTCGTAGAAATAACGCAAGCTGGAGAAATTACATTCTCCTTTTGTCCCCGGCTCGGACAAAGACACGAGGAGAAAGAAAAAAAAAAAAGAAAGAGACCGTCGGAGCGAGAAAGAATACCTCGTTGAAAAGATGGACATGGAATAAAAAGGAGCGGAAAAATCGGGCTAGGACATTGCTAATTTTACCGTGAAATGATTCGATGGAAGGCGGATGGTGCGGAGAGAGAGAGAATACACGGATAAAAAAAGAGCCGAATGAATAAAATGAAAAAAAGAAAAATAGGAATCGGCGTATCGAATGGATCCATCGATCCCGTTCTACCGCCGTTAATGCTCGTCGTCGAGACGAATGGTAGCTGGATACAAACCATACTGGCTTTCGATCTTACCAATCGATCGACATTTCTTTCCTTTGCCCCTCCCCTCTTTCTTTTTTCCCTTCTTTTTTTTTCTATAATATCCACGATACGCGAACGTACAAAAACGCACGTTCCACGAACACACGCGGCTGCACGCGAGACGTACACACGTATGCATATACATACGTTTCAGTTTCTCGCCTCTCTCGCCGACCACTTTGCGATTTACGAAGCCCGCGCCGTTTTTGCCTCTTCCCCTCCGCCGGGGTGAAATTTATCGTTGTCTCTGAAGTAACAAATTTCCCGGGTGGAAGCTGGAAAGACCGTGGGCCGCCCGGCCGCCCCTGTGCTCGATTTATCGAACACCGAAACAGGCGAGCCTCACCGGCCCCGGTAGGAAAAACAAAAAGTCCGATATCTCGCCTTAATTAAAAGCCCCCGGCTAGCAAAAAGTCCCGCAAAAGCCTCGACAAAGCTTCGGCCAGACTTTGACCGTGGCCACGCCGATGCAACACGTATCTCTCTAACCCGTTGATCGAAGAACAAAGAAAGAGAGAGAGAGAGAGAGGGGCGCTCGATTATTTCGAAACCAGTTCGCAGGTTGACCGAAATTCTTCAAAACTACTACTACTACTACCACTGCTACATGGTTAATGACCATTTCACGCGTCCCCTCCGTCCCTGGTCATCGTCGATTCCATCTCGGCCGCAAGAACAGTCACGCGTGTTTCACGCGCCACGACGAGATGGCCTCTTCAATTAACCAACACTACGTATGCAACGAGCCAACCCCGTGAAACGAGTTTACCGGGTCTCGTGCATACGTTTAAACTCGGTCGCTCGCTGATTTGCGAGGCAGAGCTGGTTCAGCTCGATCAAACGCGCCTTTCCTTCCACTCTGCGAACGCCGCCGCGCTACTACGTCGGAAGCCACCGAAGAACCGGGGCTACCACGCGATCTGTCTTGCAATTAGCTTCATCGCGCGAGATCGGAGAGGAAGGAACGGGTGGCGTGCTGCCCCCGTTTTAATCTCTGATCCACCGCGCCTGGATTTCCAGCAACCTCTCTCTCGATCGCTCAAAATCAACTTGCTTGATCTCAGGCGACGTTAATTAATTTCCACGATTTTATATACGGAACGATAACGGTCAAATCTCTCGCGTAGTTCTCTTTCTCGCTTCGCAACGAGATAATTTGTAAAACAGCAATTCGTGAGATCGAGCCGTTGCGAACTTCGTTCGTTTTACTGCTAAACTTGATCCACCTGCCCGAGGGAGATTTTATCCACGCTGGTAAACTACCGACTAGTCCCGGCGACTTGTAGAATTCCACCAACAATATTAATTCCATCGCGGGCCGAGAGAGAGAGAGAGTGCCCCGAATTCGAAAACATCCAGCCTGAATATTTAACTCGGAGCTAACTACGACGTGAACGTTCGCGAGCTCGAACTTCGAGAGTCCCGCGGTGAAATACCTGTTACACTCCTGCGAAAATTACGCGCCAGAAGGGCAAGCTTTATCAAAGATGACTTGACGAACTTGTCCTATTTGTGCAACTTATTATCGCTGCGCTTCGATAAGACGAAGCAAGGAGTCGACGAATTTCAGACTATGAATAATTTTTTCCTTTCTTTCATTTTCGCACGCTTCGTGGCTCGGCTTCCGAGATCGGCCAAATGTGGCTGCACGAACGCTCTAGCCTCTTGCGGTGGAATCGAGAATATTTGGCCAAAAGTTGCAATATTTTCTCACTTTTAACTATATTGAAATATAACCCATGCAAAACAAATAATAAGTTTGTTACTTCTTGGTAATTTCTATCCAGTGATATATCCAATGAATTCAAAGAGAAGACAAATTACTGTACGGTTTGGTCACTCGTTATGGTCCGCAATCAGTTGCCAGCGCAAGTGGTTAATCTCTTGCGCTAGAATGACGTACCACACACGTCGAGAATATTTTCTCAGTGTTAAATATATTTAAGTATAACCCAGGCAAAACAAATAATAAATTTGTTACTTCATCATACTTTCTATCCAGTGATATATCCGATGAATTCAAAAAATAGACGAATTACTGTATACGGTTTGGTCACTCGTTATGGTCCGCAATCAGCTGCCAGCGCAAGTGGTTAATCTCTTGCGCTAGAATGACGTACCACACACGTCGAGAATATTTTCTCAGTGTTAAATATATTTAAGTATAACCCAGGCAAAACAAATAATAAATTTGTTACTTCATCATACTTTCTATCCAGTGATATATCCGATGAATTCAAAAAATAGACGAATTACTGTATACGGTTTGGTCACTCGTTATGGTCCGCAATCAGCTGCCAGCGCAAGTGGTTAATCTCTTGCGCTAGAATGACGTACCACACAAGTCGAGAATATTTGCTCCAAAAGTTGCAATATTCTCTCACTTTTAAATATATTCAAATATAACCCAGACAAAACAAAAAACAAATAATAAGTTTGTTACTTCTTAGTAATTTCTATCCAGTGATATATCCGATGAATTCGAAAAGAAGAGTGTATACCGGTTTCGTCGCTCGTTATGGTCCCAGTTACTAGCGCAAGAGGTCAGAGGAATTCAGGCCACGGGGGCTCGGTCGTGTAGAGATTCTTAACTGGCGGTAACTTCCGGAAATTTATAGCTCAACAGCGGTACAACTCGCATCACCGGCACTGTCTATTATCGTATTTATCGCGTTGCTCGCGGTATCGTTGTATCGGGTCTATCTATTTCAAACGCGTCCGCGGCGGAGCTGACCGTGGAAAACTTTGTTCACTTCGAGGCCCGCTAAATCGCCGCTGGCGTCGAGGTTACCTCGTGAACTGACGGTCCGAGTTCCGACAACGACGTCTATACGGCAACCGTATGCTGATCGCGAGGCTAATCGAGCGTGGCGTATTGGCGGAGATGGGCGTTAGGATCGATGCTTGACAGACAGCCGGACTCGAGTCCCTCGTTTGTCGGCTGATTGCTCCTTGAGCACTGATATAGGAAATTTGAGGTATTGTGCGTATCGAGGCTGAAGTCTAGGGTTCGGGCGACCCTAGGCTCGTTCGGGAGGAGGCTAAAGTGTTTTCAGACGATCCCTTCCTGTACGTAAGTTTCGCGGGAACGAAATTCTATTGAGCTTCGTATGGTGTGATTTATGCTCGAGAAAAAGGGGAAAAAGAACGATCCGAGTTTTTCGACTAAATATATATATATATATATATATTTTTATTAATTATTGGCGAGAGCAACGTGTATTTTTTGATGTTCCTTTAAGGAAAATTACCAAAATTTAAGTCAACTCGAAAGAGTGTTTTCAGACGATTCTTTCCTGAATGTAAGTTTTCAGGAAGGAGATTCTATTGAGCTTTGTACGGTATGATTTATGCCCAAGGGAAAAAAGAACGACCCGAGTTTTCCGACTAAATATATATATATATATTATATATATATAATTATTTTTTAATTATTGGCGATAAAAACGTGCGTTTTCTGATGTTCCTTTAAGGAAAATTATCAAAATTTAAGCCAGAGTTTCTTCAGACGATCACTTGCTGAATATAAGTTTTTCAGGAAGGAGATTCTATTGAACTCTGCACGGTGTGATTTATGCTCAAGGAAAAAGAAGAAAAGAGCGACTCGAGTTTTTCGACGACCAAATATTGTTCTTTGTTTCTTTATTATTATTGGCGATAGAAACGTTTATTTCTTGACGTTTCATTCAAGAAAATTTGAGCCAATGCGAAAAAATTGAATCGTTCCCTTTCTATACGTGTAAGTTTCGCGGGAACGAGATTCTACGGAGCATCACATGGTGTGATTTATGTTCAACGAAGGAAGAAAGAGGAGCGATTCGAGTTTTTCGACGACCAGATAGAAACATCAATAACTGATGTTTCTTCAATGAAAATTAAATCCGAGTAGCGAGAGTTCAAAATGATCGGAGCGTTTCCCGAGCGATACCCTCCAGCGTTTTTCGGAAATTTATGCTCGAAGAGAGAATTACAACTGGGTCATCCCTTAACTCTTTCAGCGCTCGATGGTCTCTTTTTTTTTTTCGTCGGGATTTTCGAGGAAAATCTCGCTCCATGAATTATTCACAATGATGGCGAAGAAAAAAAGGATTGGCAATCCGGTTGACGGAGTAAACAGGTCCGCCGCGGGGGGACACGCGTTAACGAGAAAAACTGGCGATTAACTAGGTGAAAAAAAATAGGGCAATTCAAGAGTGAAAATGTCCGAAAATGCGGTCGAACATTTGGAAATCCTACGCACTGCGAATGCGGGCAAATTGATTCCTAAATCCGCGGATTAACGGGCGTTTATCTTTTAAAATACCGTGCGCAATGCAAACGAAGAGTTAGCGTATTCACGCTTATTGGAGGCGTTTTGCACGCCTGTTTCCAGGCGTGAAATACAACCACGCACGGGAAACACGCAGGGCACCGTTTTCGAGCTGGCCTGTATCGGCAGGCGCGCCGAATCGGAGGCAATTTCGCGCGGATGTCCGCGCGCGCCGGTAACAATGGGGATCGCGCTTGCGGTAACTGCACTAAATTTTTATTATCGAAAGCAACGAACCGGTGTCGCGAGTCGCACGGAAACGGGAATGAAACACACACACACACACACAAAAAGGAGAAAAAAAAATCGCGGTGATTTTCTAGTTGTAGTTAAATCCGACGTTCCGGGGAGGGGAGCAGGGCGGGGGATAAATCCCGGCCAACGCGCGCGGAGGAGGCACCGCTGAATTTTCGTTCATTCCTTTTAAACGTTATCACTGCACCCCGCCCTGTTATCGGGACGGGGAGCCGTAACAACTAGATTTCCCCGAGCAAATCGTTTCATAAACTTCGTTCCGCGCCGACCGGCTCCAATCGGGCGACAGTTTCTCTTTTTTATTCCCGTTTTTTTTTTTTTTTTTCACTCGATACGAGACGAGTTCATTAAAATTAGCCTGGCCTGCACGGCCAACGAATCGGGTAATTTTGTTATCTTATGTACACTGGATATCGCCGGAACAAATTTGTTGTTGGTTATTCCGATTACCTATCTCCTCCCCTCTCCCCACTCCTCGACCCCCTCCACCCGCGGTAATTACCTTTTATTCACGTGATTTTCATCGATTACTCCCGCCGTTATTGAAACTTTACGTTGTTATATGTTATCGGGCAAAAAGGGGCAAAGAAACGGGGTCCAATCGGGATAAAATGCCAATATAAACAATCAACCACCGGGGGAACGTATCCGCAAATAATTACTCGCAACGTAAAACCACCGGACCGAACCGAATCGAAAAACGCGATCGTGCAATTTCTATCCGTTCGCTCTGTACGAGAGGAAATTTTCTCTCGTGGCCTCTGAGGAACCTCTAGGCCACTATTTTTTTCTTTTTCTTGTTTTCCTCTCTTCGATCGTATTTCTTCTAACCTTCCTTATTTCCCCCTCTCCTCTTCCCGATTCAGCGCGGTAGTCCGCCGAAAATTACGTTGACACAGCGACATAGAGTACGACGCGAGTTGCACCTCGCGAATTTTCGCCCATCCCGCGTCACAAACGAACCAGGTATCGGGCCTGTTCTCTTTCCTCCTCTCCCCCTTCACCCCCGATAAACACGTAATTGAATTTACTATCTTGCCGATTCGACGCGAATGTCCGACGTTCAATGGGCTATGAGTTCCGCCAATCGCGAGAATCGATACGTGTTCCGGGAATGATCGTTCCTCCTCCGGGCCCGAGGTCCGTTGTTTATGAAATTCCGATGCTTTCTTATGCGAGTAACGGTGGCTCGTCGCCGTTACAACCCCGCGAATTATTTATTCGTATCCGCTTGCTCGTCTGAATAAATCATGGCAGACACAGGCCGCAACATTCCGGGAAGTCGTGCCTCGTTCCTCCCGGCGCAGGCATTAAAAATTAGGTCTCGACTCAGTAGCTACCCTTCGCTTATCGTGATTTGATCCGTCGCTCGATAAAGAATGCTCAATGAGAAATATTCCAGCGCGTTGAATAATCCAACGAAATATTACGTAATACGGAAATCAGCGGAGACGAAACGAAACGGAATATTTTGTAAAGAGTTTCCGATTAAATGATTAAAGACCGATCGTGTCGATCGGATGTTTAATGATATTTGGAAGCTCTCTCTCAAACTGACTCAGTTCCATTAACTGTCTGTATAATTAACAAAGACGTAGACGTGCGTTTTGGATTACTTCTCGGTCTTTCAAAGCTCGTATTTGAGTGAATGAACTCTGATTGGGGTCTGGATCGCGTAACGACGTTAGCGCAGCTGAAAAATCACTGATCAGAATTTCAACCAAGAAACCAAGTACGAAGTTCTTCGCTGTTTCTTTTTCTTTTTCCTTTTCTTTTCTTTTTTTTTTCATCTGGAATCTTGCCGAAGGAACTGACCGTCGTGCGAAGAACAAAGTGACTCACCCTCCGGAGGGAACTAGAAACCTTCTCCTGTTTCTCGCGGAAAAATTAACAGAGAAATTCGCAGATCATCCTCCGGGATGCGTTCGGAAAGCGTACGTTCGTTTCAATTTTCCCACCGCTCCCTCGTTGTTATTTCAACAAATAAATTCCCGATTTACTCGGGACGAGCCACCGCAACGGCGGCTTGAAAGGGTCTGCGAGTTCTAACTCGTACCAAGAGAGAGAATCTAATTAACATTATCGACGAGAATTTACCCGGAATCGACGCGGAGAAACGGAGGCGGATTCGAGTGGCTGGTGCCTGACCACGTCCGTATCGATTCTTCGTTCGCGAATCGGCGAATCGGCGAAGGAGCCGCGTTAATTAAAGAAAAAGACGGCTTTATTACGCGCGCGAACGGCGTAAACCGCTTCGATTTCCTTGCCGGTTCGCCGGATCGATCGGATCGGTGAACGTCCGAGCCTGGAACTGGTAGCTCTTTGCTCCGTGGCCGAGTCTGGCCGGGTTTAACTAGCTGAAAACGAGGATACGCTTAATCGAATGGAACTTGCTGGCTTTCGGGAGTGCCGGTGAATTAGGTCTCGCTCGGCGGTGTCCACCACGCTGGTTCCGCGCGGCATCGGGTCTCTCTCTCTCTCTCTCTCTCTTTGTAATTTTAATTGGCCGCCGACCGACCGCGTAATCTCGATCGCGGAGGCTCGCCCACTATCCTTGCCACGCGCCGGTGAACTTTGACGCGACACGATCCCAACAGCGATTAACAATTTGCTGCGTTCCACCGCGATTAAAACACACACGACTTGCGTGCGGATGGTCATGGGTGCCTCGTTGCTCGGAATTTCTTCCTGTGTGGCCTAAGAGCGAGGCAATTACCGCTTTTGCGATTATCGCAGCGAAAGAAACGAACCTCGGGACCTAATCTCCAAAAAGGACGAGAATACGGTTGTGTGTGTGAAATGTGCGAATAAAGGCAGAGGTTTCGAGGGTAAGATCTCCTTTAGATAGCGACGAGTCGTGACACTCTATGATCGGGAACAATAACTCCTCGAAATTCCCCGAAAACTGCGACGGTGACTGAAAAATTAAAGGCGGTCAGTTTTTCAACTGTGTCTTCATTCTGTTAACCGATCCGTCGCTACACTCAGTAACCATTTTTCCATAATTTCCTACGATTTGTCGAATTGTCATTTATTTTTGAAACTCGACCAGGCTGCCACCGTGACGAGAGAGCTTGATATTTCTTTGTCTTGGGCAGTACCCAGACTTTTTCAGTCCAATACCTAAATATTGATCAACTTTACATCAGTAAGCCATATGGTTTAATTTTAATTTCCTCTCCCACGTATATATCGTTGCACGTCGAATCGAACGAGTAACACAAATATCACGCAGATATCTACTTTAAGTATCTATTCCAAGAGAATTACCCGTCCCTGCCCTCGGAGAGGGGAGAGATTATTACACAGATACCGGGGCAATTATATAGAAACAACTTGTTCTCGTTATCTTTTATTATATCTTGATATCATTCGGGCAAATAGCGAACGGGTCTCCAATTACTCTCGAACAGGTTCGATAAGATTTCGCGATTTCCACGATTTAGCAAGCGAATTAATTATTCCGTCTGACGTCGAAGGCTGATTCGATTACACCGGGACATTGCCGCAACGTTTACCGCGAGAGAGGGAAAAACCAGCGCTTCCTCTCCCTCCAATCGCTGCCGGAGTCAGTTTCTTCTTTAACGTCGCGACGAGATTGTAATTAAAAAACGGAACCGCTCCCCTCCCCCCCCCTCCCCCCGCGCGGAAGAGCGCGGTTCTTTCTCGAACGAGGCCTTCCGGTTCATCCGCGGACTGCGACGAAAACGATCCAATTACAGCGCCGAAGAGCGATAACCTGCTACGACCACCTCGAGAGATGCAAGCGCGGGAAGCCTGCAGCCGAAGCGCGTCACAATTTCAACCTGATAATGCCGATAATGTCGGACGGAGCTTTGTACGGTAATAAGCAATCGCCAATCTTGATTGAGGTAAACTACTTCTGTAACTATTTGGCCCGGCTTCTCAAACGATACCCCCCTCCCGGATGTCCGCCCCGGGAGCCTTGATTACGACGATTGTTCCCACTGCAGATCGATCGTCAATCGTAATTCGATACTTTCCTCGCGAGGATTACGACTCGACAGGGATTATTATGGAGAGACCGTAGAAATTGAAGAGGTTTTATGCGATTGAGGTAAAAACGAAATTTTCAAGTTTCTCACAGTGAAATACGCAAACGTACCACGCGAATGAATTGAGCAAGTGATCTCGTTTTTTTTCTTTTTCGGGGCTTTCGAACAAACGTCGATCGACCGAATTGTAATGAAAATCGCATTACAGAACTGACGAAATCTACAATAGTAGTCGTTACTCGTTCAAAAATGTCAAATTCCATCTCGAAACAATATCAAAATATTCGGAGCGAAAAATTGCTTTGGAGTTCGCGAATCGATACAGAAATCACCGTGAAACCTGCAATGGTAGTCGATACTCGTTCAAAAATGTCGAATTCCACGTCGAAAGGGTGGTAAAAATCTTAGACTTTAAAGCAAAAGTCCCTAGGAACCGACATGGCACCTGACGTGTTAAATTGTAACTAACTTCACTTTAAGTAGCAAATTCATTGCATAATCTGATACCCGATCTTGTTCTAAGAAAGGAAACTCGCACGATCTCGTTAAAAATTGTATGCTCGACGACGATTTTCAAGACGAAAAATCAAAGAGGAACATTTCCGTCGTACTTTGCTGCGCTACCTTCGAGAAAGCAAAAAAAAAAAGAAAAGAAAACGCTTATAAAAAAAGCAAGCTTGTCAAATACCGTCTGACGAGTATGGCGAAGAAGCCTTAAAACTACGGCAGTGTCAGAATCGGTTTGCTAAATTTCACTGCCGACGGCGACATCAAATCGTTCTTGGAACTTTTTCTCGAGAGGCGTAAGAACTTTCTTCAACGCGGAATCACAAAGCTGCCTTGAAGAATGCTTCGTGCCAGAGCTAATTGAACAAAAGTGGAAAATGTATCTACGCGAAAAGACACAGTTACTCTTTGACCTAATAACACGCGTTAACAGCCCAATAGTACATTCGTGAATCTCGAACCATGATTCGCAAGTAGATAAAATTTCGAGACTTTGTACCCTTCAGAATCGAATATCCAAGATTCGAAAAGGGATGGAGAACCAAGTGAAGGAAGTAAAACCTTCGATAAACCGCAACTTTAACAACCAAACGTTCACCTGTAAGATAACGAACTCGACGAGCGCGTTATGTAATCATTGTTACGAGCACAATACCGCCGGAACTTGTAAACCCACAAAACGAAATTTTCCACCAAAAACAAGGCGGCGGAAAATAAGGGATAGCGTATCGATGGGCGAATCCCGCGATTCGCCATTATTCCGAGCGTCGAGACTTTAACCGGCGACTTTTCAACGACTCGGACTCGGCGAGGCTCGTCGTTTCCGTGACCAGCCGCGAGATTGCGTCGTTAAAAGTTTGAAAAATGAACGGTGGCCTCGGCTCGAGGCGAGAACCGGGAGGAAACTGGGCCATCCTGGCCTACGGGATACGTAGGAGAGCGGCGGACACGGTTGGCGCGGCGCCGGGAGAAAAAGGAGCGGAAGTGCAAGGTCCTGCCCGACTAATTATCGGATTAACTCGTAATTTCTGCAACAAGTGACAACATCCGGCGTCCGACGGAAGGAAGCGAGAGGAAACAAACGGCCGCCGGCCGTTGTCGCGAGAGAAACGTGACAAAACGCGGCGCGGCGCGGCGCGGCCCGGGGGAATGGGGAGGGAAAAAGTACGGCGATAAGCGTGGCAGCACGACTGGTAACGTAAGTAAAGTAAAGTTGCGAGCAAGTTGTTCGGGCGGGCGGTGGGAATTAGCGGTGGTTGGCTACGTGTGGTTGCGCGTCTCTCGCAACAGCGAGCGGGCGGGCGGCGTGTACGCTTTCGAATCACGTGCCACTGCGGAAACACAGCTTGCACCATTGTTGGGACGTGAAAAGTCACGTCCGGCCCGGAAGAAATGGGAGGGCGAGAGCGAAGCCAGGCTTCCGCCACCTCGTTCCGCCACGGTCGCGCAGGCTTTCAAAGTAAGTTTCCCTAACCACCGTTGATCCAAGTTCGGCGAGACGTATCGCGGCTCGTCAATCGGACGAATCGTCCGGCCGTTTCATTGACACGACATTAGAAACGTACCCGGCGGAGAATGCGACGAGAAATCGCCGGTGGTTAGTCTTCGTATCGGTGAAAATCCCTTTGTCGTTCGGGGGCTTCGCCCCTAGTGGACGTCTTTCGTCTTTTGCCCCATTGACAATAACGTCTCCGGCTTCTGGTCGAGGGAGCTCGTAATAAATCGGGAGGTCAGTGGAAAGGAAGAAGAAGAAGAAGAAGAAGAAAGAAGAAGAAAAAAAAGAAAGAAAAGAGAAGGAAGAAGCGGTATAAATTCCAAGGGGGATCAACTTTTCGAATAACTTCCCGGAAAGTTACCTCCGGGGGAAGTTGCCCCGTGTTCGAGTGTTATTATTGATATCGCCATTCGATCGGACAAGTTTCCGAGATTGCGTGGAATTTCGTTTCTCGAAGCGAAAACCGTGACGTCGATCGTCGCAAGCGCGAATTGAATCGAACGCCTCGAAAAGCACACGGAACGCAAGACTCGAAACGTGCGCGAAGAACAACGAGACCTACTATCGGCTACTTCGTTCAATTCGTTCTTCACTCGTTTCGCTCCGTCGCTATTCAAGATACGCGATCTTGAACCGGCTGATAACCGGTCGACTCGCGAAACCAGATCGCGAATTACGCGCGGCGGAATTTCGAGCGATTCGTAACAGGGATAATGCCCCGAGGGAGTCGAGATGGTTCGGGGATCGGCGAAAGTTTCGCGATACAGTAATGAGAACCGAGAGAGCGACGGTAGTTTCGAGTGGCCGTTGTTCGCGAGAAGGGGGTGGCGTCCCTATTCACGACGAATCGCGCGTTCACAGTCGGGAGGAGGGAGGGGGGGGCAAGAAAAGTACGCGAGATTGATTTCAAACGGCGGTCCCTGCGAATCGGGAGCTTCGATCATGCGGGAATTACAGAGATCAGCCGCGGAGCGAGGCGTCGGACGCACTTCACGGGGGCGTACGTGCAGGCGACTCGTTTATCTCGTGGTTTTAATTTCCT